>DWAV01001882.1:0-12333 GCA_018231305.1 Noctuana lactifera | reverse complement strand
AACACTACGGAGCAGCCCGGCGTTTGGAGCCATTAGTCATTAATGGCTCCAAATTAAAAGCTTCAATATGGACGCGCTAACTTGGTTTCTATAACGTATTTATTCTAAAATTATAATATAAATTGTGTCTAAAATAATGCAATGGATTATTTGCAAAGGCGTTTTTACTGACACGGTGCTATCTAATCCTCATCTAGGTATAATAATATAAATACCTAGGTATGTAAATAATAATATATATTATTATGTTAGAAAATGTAATTATTTATAAATTATATGTTATAGCTACCTAGATCAAACTTTACACCAATTAAATTAGATGAAGATCTAGAAGATAATATCACAGAATTTAACTAAATCGCGAAACGAAAAGGGCAATCGACCGTGGCAGACAGGGCGGGGAGAGTCCTACCCTACCGTCGACTATCCTATGTGGACTACCGACCGATACGCCGACCGCCGGCGACGCAATGACGCAAAGACGCCGTGTAATCGGCGCAATAGGACTTACACTTAATTATTTTGTATGTCGCCCATTTTCCATTTCTCCTTATACCCGATAATCCATTTCACACAAGAAGCGGATGAAATAATGGGCAAAGTCTATCTAATTATATAGCTACATACATTTAGTTTTAATAAATATATATTATATTTTTATATGGTACATTTATAACCATATGCTTAAAATAAATTTCTTAATTACAAGTTTTAATAATAATATATGTAAATCATTATCTTCTTGTCTTAAAACTATGAATTCTTGGTATTACAGTATTACTGAGTGTATTCCTTAAAAGTTAAGAGATTTTATTCACTGGTAACCCTATTTAACTAATTTTTTTCCACTGTCAACGTCATATATGTAAGCGCTACATGCCACATAGAATAAAAGTCTTGACGTTTAACACAGATATCTTGACACGTAGACTGAGAATAGAGAATACTGTCTATGCCTTGACATTTTATTTCTTTTTTATGTGTCGTTTCTCTGTCAGCGAAACATAATAAACCATAGAAGAAGGTTGGTAGTTCTATCTACATTATTTCATTACCTTTTATCTTTTTTTTTTCTTTTTAATGGCATTACGCTATTTGCGCATCGCCAACGACAAAACATTACCTTTTATCTATTGACGTATGTACGGAATTTTTTTTAGCATAATCTTTGGATTCTAACACTGCTACTCTGCATATGAAAATAATAATAAAAATTTCTAAAATATTTATTGTATATACCTATATATAACTCATCTGACCATTATATTAAGGAATATTAAATATTTGATTATTTTTTAAGGGAAGATAACTTTTTTTAAACTATCTGGATCTTTTATTTGCCTACATAATTTATTGTTGTGAGCATATTATATTTTTTACTCCACTACCCCACTCTCCTTCCAATGGTTGTTAAAAAGCCGTCATGAAATGAAAAAATACCTAACCCAACCAGAAACAAAATGCATAATGCAAAATACTCATTAGAATTCCAGTTAAAAACAGGAGGTGAGAGTGGTATTCTTAAATTTTAATGTAAACAAACAATAATAGTTATTTGGCAAAAGTCCGAACTAACATTAAAAAACTGTGTCATTTTACTTTTTTCTCATTTGCTTAATATGAGAAGTTCTTGGGAAATTAATATTTCTCTTCCCAAATTGGTGATTTTTGGGGAATTAGGAATATAAGTTTTGACAACGATGCTTACCCAAAAGTATAATAATATCACTACACTACGCTGCATACTTTTTTTTTTTGTATGGCATGGCCTCTTGAATGGCATCACGCTATTTGCGCATCGCCAAAAACGCTGCATACTTACTAGACACTAGACATGTCATTGTGGTCATTTAAGTAGTCTGTGTGCATTTAGTTAAGTCTATGGAATAGGATAAGGTCCGAAACCCACTCTCAAACATTTAGACACGTTGTTATTTAATTTAATTTTTTTTATCACCTGCTAAATGTAAATATTGAGTTGAGATGTATTTTATTATTGTAGGAATAGATTGATGATATCTTTGATAGTAAGTAAGTACAGGGTATAGGTCACAGGCATAGGTAAAATAAGCACTGTACGGTTGCTGATAACACATACCTACACTTATTTTGTTACATTTAAAAAGCTATAAATAATTTTAAAATATAAATAAATGATCAAAAAGCTAAGTAGGAACTATTTAAAAATCCAATTATCTAATTTCACACAATTTATATTACCTATGTAGAACTACATTGTCCGATAAGGGGATTTAACCACATAACCATAAAAATGTACACATCACCAAGATTCACAGCACACCAACATTATAAGAAAAATTGACATGCGGATTATTGCATGCGTGACGTGAGTAGTAGAACGTAAACGTAAAACGATCGAATGACAGATTAAAGAATTTAAAAAAATATTTATTATTCCTATACTGCAGAGAAAATATTTTTACATTTTTTTATTCTTATTTATTAGAAATAAAAATTCGCAATACGAATAAAATTAAGTGTTATACATTAATCTGACCTAAACAGTGACAGTTCCGTTTGTTTATTGGTTATCATCCGCCATTTTGTACTGTCGTTTGTTTAGTGACTGGGTCTCCTTCCTGTGATGCTGTATGTACAACTTTCTTGAAAGTTTTTCGCGGTTACGCATGTGCTGTAAAATGTTTTTGCTAGAAACGTTGGTTTTTAAAAGTCTAAATTAAATCGCGTTAGTTGTCAAATTGACGTCGGTAAGACTCTGGTTAGTGACGGATGTGTCCTATAATCGGTTAGGGCTATTTAACGTGCCACCTAGAGTGGTGTACGTGTTGCGAGACCTATGCGGCCAAGAACATGAGTAGCAACGGGAATCAGGTGCCGCTGGCGCCCAGTCAGCGCGGGCCCCCAACGTATCCTTTATTTTTTCTAAGCTTATTATTAATGTTTTTTTAATTTATTTACGTAATAAAAAGTGGTTAACGGCGAGCTGTGCCGCTCCGCGAGTGTCTGCGTGTTATTGTTTAGTTTCGCGAAAAACTTTTGAAAAGTTTCAGACTGATGTAATGTGGTTTTGAAACTTTTTGAAATACCCGCGTTTTTAAGTTTCGTTATCCATATCACACGTAACGAGTATGTATACTTGTAAGTTTTCTCTTTCTGCTGTTCGACTTTGTAGTGTGACTGAAGAACATGTTTCATAGGACTTGATGTGGGTTGTGTCATAATTATGTACAAGTGTTGATGTAAGTTCTAATGTGTGTTGTACTTGTAGGTCACCAGTACTCATTTGTTCAATAGCACCTGAAGGATGTTCTTATTGAGGCAGTGAGATACAAAGTAAACAACTAGTACAATGGAGCACACCATGCAAGGTAAAACTTAACTTGTTATTAGTATTTCTTTGTTTTCTCTTTCAGTCAATTGCAATTGAGTGCATTGCGATTTTTATGTTCTTATCTGTTGCGAAATCTATTGACATACTATTCATGTGATAGATTTGAAGACTAGTTTGGTTAGTAAGTGGATGTTTTACAAATTAGGTGTCATGTTAAGATAGAATACAAGCATAGATTATGTGTCTAGAAGCACTCATATTAGGATACTTCTACTAGAGTTTGTTGACTAATAATTTAGACACCACTTAACTAAAGTCAACCTAGATTATCTGTAAATAAATTAAACCAACAGAATTTTCATGTAAAATGTTGCCAAGACAAGGCCATATGGCTGGGGCTACCAAAATTATCAGGTCTCATATAGAGCCAATTTTCTAACTCTACAAACCCTAACTTCACAAAATCTATACATTAAGTCAAAATATGTCTTCATTATGTTAGTTTAGATAAAACAAATCCAAGTAATGAAGGTTCAGAAAAACAGCAAAGTGCTTCAAGTAAAGTTATGTAGTGCCAGGGCTGGGAGCACTGCCGTGGCCCAGATCACTTTTCAACTACATATTAACAATGTAATAGGAGAACATGCATAATGTGTCAAAAATCTTTAATAGACCTTTATTTGATGTTTTTGAAATTGTAAAATAAGAAAAATAATCAATGTCTATCTTCTATCATACTACAATAACTAACAAGCATGCAGGCCACCTCATTTTAAGCTAACTTTGTAAAACATGGGTATTGGTATGGTATTCATTCACCTTGATTCTCTTCTTTCACATTCTGTCCACCAAGCTTTAGCGTTAGCACCAAAATAGTCAAAGAATATTTTAAGTCTAAGTGACATTCTGAGATGCCAAATATGTTAGTGTAAAAAAATAAAATGTATGTAGGTATATGTTTATCTCATATTTGCACCATGTGGTAAACTTACTGATTTGTCAATTAAGAATCTTATTCATAATTATTAGACTACAAATATATCTAGAAAAGTTAAAAGCTGTTTTCATTACTTTATGGCTGGTGTAACTAAAATGAACATTGTTATCTAAACATCCTTTTATCAGAAAATTTTTTTAATGTTCATCAAAATTTGCTTCATCAATGGTTACAGAAATAGAAGTTTTTTTGAATGGAATTTCCAATTTAATTGCCTTTAGGAAAACAAATGAGTAATAAACCTGTTTTAAATTAAGAAAAAATATATTTCAATTCATTTGGTTTGTTTATGGTGTTCATTTTAGTTGCACCATGCTATGTTATACTTAATAATAACTGCATAGTTTTTACCAGTCTTCAATCTCCCCGAGACTATTATATGCTTAGAGTCAACCAGTTAGATATGGTTTTATTTAATTTTAATATTTCATTACATGATTTTTATGTTTCAAAGAAAGAAAAGATATTTTAAATTATGATATATAGATGTAATAGTACATTCAAGTTGGATCAAGTTTCAGAAGTTACTTGGGGTGCAGCATTCCAACATTTCAGTTGTAAATTTCCTCAGAAGCAAATAAGTTATTGTTGTTAGTTCAGTGCTATTTCAGGTTGAGTGCATGTTTATGTAGTCCTGTGACCAGTTGCCACCAAGTGTCCTGTATGCCTGGTGTTTGTTTTTTATAATATTATAAAATACTTGATGCCAATATCCATGCGCTGCAAAGTGTGAATTTTATGAGGTGGTCAGACTATTTGCTGGTGCTTGCTTAATGTTTCTTGTTACACAATTGTGCAGTTCCTTAAATAAATATTGTTTTACTGTTGACAACACTGATTAATTTATTAAAGAACATTTGCATTATATTGCAAAGAAACTATTTTTGTTACTAGTTTTAGTAATTTAGTTAGTGCTCTTAAATGGAACGAATTGTTGATACCTTTGATTTGTTATTGAAGGCTACTAAAATATTCACCAATTTTTAAAGAAAATCAAGTTGTATTCTAATTTGGTAGACCATGAATCATCTCATTCAACATATAACCATAATTACAACTTAGGTGACTAATCAGATCTTGCTTTATTGCACATACAATTTTTATTTAAATAAATATTGACTAAACCATGGAAACATGGAAACCATAATCATCGTATGCGACTCAATTGCGATTGACTGGTGTGGAGTGACAAAGCCTGGACAAAGATATAATTGGTAAATGTCACAAAAATTGTTTTTATTCGAGCAATCATAATGAATGAGAACACTATATTTAAAATATTTATTCTTATATTGCAATTGTCAAGAAGAATCATATATGGGTTACTAGTAACCACTGAGGAGTTCCACCAGCTATTTCCACGCCCCTCTATCAGACCTTTGACCCCAAGATCTTTATATTGGACTCCTCAAAAGTAATCCCATGGGCCCAAATTCTAATGGTTTAGTAGTAACCACTGAAGAGTTCCACTGTTCACCTCTTCACTCCAACATGAGGTTACCTCCGACATACCACATTATTGTATTGTCATTGGTCCTTGATAGGTGTGTGCAAAGATTCTTTAATCTGAATCTCGAAAAGGGTCAAAATAAATTAAAACAAAGCTACCATTACCTACAAACATACAGGACAAGCTATTAAAAGCGTGCTAAAAATATAGTTACAACAACCTGTGTAGTGATAACCCGTGTAGTTACTACACTTCATGCTGGTTCACCATTCTGAGAGTCCTGAGTTCGGTTCCCAGCAGGGCTGAAGTTAAAATGATATTTCTGTTCCCGGTCTGAATGTTTGTGTACCCAGTACACCCATGGCGTTTATTAGTTAGAAAATATTATTCAACAAAGTTTATAGTTTTAAACATAGGTACAATGTAATAGATAAGCTCGCCGATGTTTTTGTGACAAGGCTTACATTTATACTTATCTGGTTTAATTTGCCACTAGCCACGCCGTATCAAAAGTTTTGCTTAAATCGAAACATATTATGTGTTTATGTTATTTGATAAAAACTATAATGTATTGAGTTGGCAGCAACCTTTATCAATTCACTCTTAAAACATATAAAAAATATTGCACTTAATTTGGGAGCGGATAAGATGTTGCACTTTCACGTGTGAGATAAGTGAATTGTGGTCTGGTGGCCACGTTTTAACGTGTTGCCCATAATACCTATTTTCATTAAGTTATCGCATCGTGTTACATTGTTTCGCGGTACGCTGCCATACTCTTGTGATTAAAGGTGTCGAGATACATAAAAGTGTTCATTAAAGATAAAGGAAGCAGCGAGCATGCATTACATACTGATCTTCAACGAGAAGTTGCCGGAGAATATAGTCGCCGCCAAGCTTGTGCACCAGCAGCGGCCGTTCTACGAAGGTATTGTGACGTGATTGTGTTGTTTTGTGTTTTTGGCCACGTGGACCCAGCAGGAGTACCTAGCACTCGACGCACTCCCTTGGATTACCACGTGTAGCTACTTCTTTTTTTGTCGTAATGGATTTTTCAGTGAATTAAAATCTAAATTAGCTGTGAAGTGTAAAATTTAATTATAATTGGATATATTTAAATTTCTATTAATGGTGTTTTAGTATTTTTTACTTCTTAGATATATAATTTGATAATAAATATACAGCCGAACATAAAATCTCCTCCTTTTTGAAGTCAGTAAAAAGATATTGATATTCATTAATTCACAAAGGGTGGATAATTAATTTCCATTCAGAATTATTTATAAATCAATTACTTCGACCCATACAGTATTAAGGTTTCTTTCTCGGAAAGCCGCAAATAGATAATTTTTCAATCTCCTGTGAGAAGTAATTCACAAGCCGATCTAACGAGGCGTATTCAATAAAATGTTTACGTACAAACATTTATACCTACAATCTACATACAAGCAAATAATACGTTTACGTTGATTGGTACGTGTGCAATTTGTGCATACAATGTGCATGAGCGACCACCTCCTCTCGCAATCACTGCAATTTCACGCAGTTATTTTCATTTCTTCAATTTACTTAAAATTTCCGGACTCGCACCTACCATCAATATTTTGTACATTATCACTATCGCGAATATGACTATGTATGTTGAGGACTGCACATTGCTTATTCGCTGTTAGTATAGGCGGGTATTTTGTGCAGTTTTAAACCTTAGCTTTTAGTACCTACGTCCTACATATATTATTATGCATGATTTTGTAAGACATGCAACTTGCAAATTGCGAGTAGGTATAACCACTCGGGAATGATTAGGTACACATCAAACGCATACGTCGTTTAAATTATTATGTATAAAAATATTATCGTTCACTTAAGCCTGAAGTAAAACAAAAACACGACATGCCTTTATCTGTTTTGCTCAACGATATTTCGCTACTAAGATTCAACATCGATGCTACAAAAACATAACGTTTAAATTACCAAGTACAAATTACATTTGTACAAATTCATTCACTAGTAGTTGATTCATGTACAGTGTATGTAAATTTTTCATCAAGAAAACAATCTGAATTTTTAAAATATGGCCATTGAAACCAAGGAAGTAGGTGTTTAGTATGTTAAGGTTAGTTCATACATACATGGGTTTAAGTAGGTATGTAAAAATTCTTTACAAAAGTGTTTTGTATAACGTTAGGGAAATTTAAATATAGGAACATAATTATACTAATACATAATAACATTATCATTATGGTATAATTTATGAAACAAAAATTAAAAATATACTAATTACAAATGCCTCTCGTGTACGTTTAAAAAAATTAACAATAAAAATTACTTAATTATTTAAATAGTTCTTTAAGAGTAATAAAACTTTAATTTTTTTTATTGACTAGTAATAATTTCAAAACCACTAACGAGACACTTTTTTAAAAACAAATATATATAGGTATACAATATTATAATAGTATGTGTGTCCTTATAATTTAATATTTATTTGGTAATTACTAAAATAAAATTAAGTAGCGCCGTAATAAATACCTAGATTACTTAAAAGTTAATACTCAATAGTTAGTTAGTTATTAAATATTTAAATGATCGAACGACTAAGTTTATTTATTTTGACACTCTCTTCCTTATTACTTCATTAAGAAATCTACTTGTGTCGCGGACGCGAATACAAATCCTTCAGTATGAAGATCAATGTAATTTAGATTAGCAATTCAACAGAAACAAATCCAGGATTCTTGGAATGACAGATTGGCATGACGGCAACTATGTTCTGCGAGTCGTCAGTGTTACGTGGACATAAACGTTTTCAATGTGTTTCCGACATGCAACATGACAGGGAAAGGCAGCTATACAATGTATTATAACTGTTTGCAGAAAGGGCTGCAACTAAATACCGATACGTACACATTAATTACTTTAAGCGCTTTTTACACACATTTATCATAGTATACAAGTGTCTTTCTGTAAGATTGTGTAAACCACGGATTCCCAAATTAATACATAGATGACATTCGTGAGTCCATTCTTGAAATTGAATGTTTTTACAGTACAAAATTTGCGTTTACGCGTTTCTTGTCTCAATAATTTTTATATAAATACTAGTTGACCTGGCAAACGTTGGTCTGCTGCCATATAAATTATTTATACTAAATCGCGATTCAAAAATAGGAGTTGAGAAGGAAGAAAAAAGAGAAAAATTAGGGTTATAAGTGCTTTTTCATGTCAAATATTAAAGCTTAAAAATAATAATTTTGTCCAATATCTAAGTAAAGAAAATGTAATTTTTGTGTAGGATTCACTTCTATCACTAAAGGGTATAGTTTGCCTCCAATTCTCAAAACTACTGGAATGTGGTGTAAGTGGTTCGAATGTTTACAATCTCGCGAGATAAATTAAAAACTTATGATTTCCACAATCTTACGTTGACATATGCATTATTATACTAAACATTTTTTATCTCAATTTACTTAAATAAATGAATATATTGTACATATATATGTATAAGCATATATTATCAATATTGAAATTTAAGTTTAATATCAGCCTCGACACATGCAGCACACACATCATATAACGTGGCATGTGTCACTCACCAAGTCGGCACCATCACCGCCGGCTCTGCGGCGTCGCTGGTCACTCCTTACAGCTTCCACCCGTCGGCTGCCAACCAGCTTACGCCTGCAAGCCATTAAATCCTTGTCAGTACAACACAACATTCCATGTCCTAAACTTATTAAGTCTATACAGTTTCAGTCAAATGTAGAAATAACTATTGAAAGTATTATTTAAATTTTTTTTTACAAAGTTTTCGTATTTTGGATCGATCTATCTATCTTCATAAAAATCGTATTGTAACATGCATCCCTAACGCAAAAACTGATCGCGAATATGACTGATGGGACGCAAAGTCTGCTTGATTGGCGTTTTCACGCAACTAGAGCGCCACTGTATCTATCTCCTCGTTATTTCACTAAAATTTTAACAGTGTAAATCGGACATTAGGGGCAGTGCACATCATCGTCGAACAGGAAGCATCTTATAGCAACATTTTTGTACTTCATCAGTCGCTTCTCAGCCATCGTCATTTCACTGAGCGTTAGTAGGTTAAAATAAATAATGGATGAGGTTTGCTTATTCAGAACATAAATAATTTCACATGTGTTATTATTATCAAGTTTGACACTTCGCAAACTCCACATATACATGGAACGAACATGCTCATTGAACTGAGAAAATAATTTAAATATATGCCGCCTGCGGGAGAAACTGGGGTGGTATTAACTTGCGTCGATATGACGTCCACGTTACAGTGGCACTAGTGCGCATTCAAGTTTAACATGGGGTAATCGATAAACAGGTCGAGCTAGTCTTCTCAAAACTCATTATCGTAGCCCGCAAGGGGTGTATCTGATATTGAGCTTGGATCTCGCGAGGGGTTCACGTGCGGCTTTTTCTTGTATTCAAATTAACGGAATATTTCCCAATAAGTGTCAGTAGGATCGCACTTGGTGCGGAATACGCACGGTATTTCTGGTGGGCCGGTAATCGAAACAGCGCATTACTCTCAATTGAATGAGCTGTAAGAAGTAACAGTGATCAGAGACAGACACGTCGTGGTGTCCTCCAGCCGTACAGCAGCGTCGTCCAGATAAATATTTTTAAACGGAAATTCCCAATAACAACTAGCGAGATTTATACATAACAGGTAATTTAAAAATTTAAAATATTTACTTCTCTAAAATATATGAATCTACATAATCCATAGAGATAGAGAGAGAGAGAGAGTATTTTTTTTATCAAATTATATTTTATGTTAGTATAAAAAGTTCTATATTATTTTCCTACAATACTTACAATTTTCCAAATTGTTGCTTCCTAAAAGGCAAAGCTTCTTCAGAGTTTTCTTCCGCGAACTCTTCTCTTGACCTGAAAATTGTTAATGACGCTGTTGAAAATTTAAATGTAATATGGACATTAATTTCATAACTAAGGCTGTCATAATTACGGATTTCTTACCTTTATATTGCAGCCAAAAAAGAACCCTGGACAGTATCCTTTTCAAATTCAAGAGATTGCCCTAAAAATCCATGGAAATATTAGTTGTAAACAATGATAAGAAAAAAAATGAAATATGTATAAAAAAGTAATAAGTACGGATTGCGACTTGCCGTCCGTCTTGGTCTCCGGCGGGAAATCCTCCTAATTGGTAAGTTTCCGTCCTCAATGAGGAATAAATTTTCTAATCAGCAGATATTATCCATGCAATTGTGCGGCTCGAGCCATTGAAAAATTTTCATGAAACCAAGTCGTGCCCTTTCCTGAAAAGTAAGGCACTCATTTATTGCGTATTACGGTACGTTGGTATCGTACGTAGAAATATAATGAATTACTTCATTCTTTACATTTCACGTATTTCACGGAAAGCAAACGAAAAAAAACTAAAATTGGTAAAACAGCAGCTGTTACAGCGTATGTAAATGAGGTAGATGGGTTCTGGGATACAAAAATGTACATGTTTTTATAATGAATAAAATACTTGTACGTTTTGTACTTTAATCACTAATAAACTAGATACACAATTAGCAACAAAAAACGTCCACACAAAATGAGTGCCCATTTCGGTGCGTTTTAGTCGGGCCTAGTCGCGATTGAATGCAAATAATATGCCTCGTATTGCTCGTTTAAAAATTACAAAAAAAAACACACTTTTAGGCCGCTTAAAAAAGAAGTCGTTTCATATTTTCGCTAAGTATAATTTTATTATCATTTAAATTTAGTCACATTTATAAATAATCTCAATTGTGAAGACTTACTAACCTTAACTAATGCGTAAAAGATTGAGATTGCCTTAATGTAGTTTTATTTCAACGAGATATACATAAACAGTGCTGAAGGTTTGTTTCCGTCGGCTTTTGTCTTTCGGCCTAATGCACTAAGCCGATGAACTGAATAATTATGTTAAGTACAATGATGGTAATTTTGTCAATCTATATTCATAATTCGGTAAGCTATACGATAGACTCTATAGAAACCTTAAAAATAATAATAATTTCAAGTCCACAATATCCGAAAAATTAAGATTGTCGAGTACTGTGTTAAATATTAAAGGTAAAAATGTCAGTCGCCATTTTGGCCACCAGGTTGCCAATGCCGCCTACGGTTCATTAAGGAAGATTTACACGTTACAGTGAAGTCACCGGTCCGTCCGGTCCGGTCCGATCCGGCACAGTACCGCCAATCGCCATTTTCTATGAAGACACAGGGTTCTCATTGTGTAAAATGAGCCATTTTGTAAAATATCATGTATTATGAGTTACATTTCACATCTATTATGTTATTAAGTTAAATATATTGTTAATATTTATTTCATTTTTAATATTAAATATTTGTATACCATTACATTATGGCGAACTAAATGTTTACTGAACAGCTTTACGTACCTACTCATGTTTGTACAAATAAAATAATTTCATTTCATTAAAAAAAAAACATAATTTTTGTTGCAACCTTTTTCGGGACACTTTTAGGATTGTGTACCTTGTTTATTAGTGATTGTACATTTTATATGAA
>DWAV01001881.1:0-12337 GCA_018231305.1 Noctuana lactifera | reverse complement strand
TACACCATTCCAATTAATGCACAGAATTAATATATCGTTTCGTATGATATCGTATTACCTACTTATACAATTTGACAAAACTTATTAAAGAAGACTTTTTTATTTCTTACATTTGTACTTTGTTTGCGTACTCTAATTAAAAACATAATAATAATTAGGTAATAGGTAGGTATTATAATTTACTCGTAGTATGATGGATGCGCATGAATCACCCATCGTAGAAGTAGCAACATTAAAAATACAGTAACAAAGAAGGAAACTATAACCCGAAGAGTCTTTTCGGAGTGCTGGTCTCGTTCGCTTACTCGTAGTCTCTCGATTAGTCCTTCCTGAAAAGACATACAATTCAAATTAGTATTTTTATAAAACGATCCCAAAATATTTTTAAAATATTATTTACACCTCCCAAATCGAAACATAGTAGGTATACTATAGCCTCGCTGGTAATGTAGATCGCAATCAGTTTCACAAAATAATTTACTTAGGCCGCGGTCGGTATTCGGATGGGTGACCGCTAATGGGGTATTTTTATGCGCACTTCCGTGGATCCAAGTTAAACCTGGTCGGAGACTCTTTTGGTTTTATGACAACACACGATACGAGTTGGCCACTAACCCGTATATTCACCATCTGCATTAGAGCAGCTTAGTAGAGAATGCTCCAGGCCTTCCCCGGTAGTGGAGAGGAACTCATGCCTAGCAGTGTTCTATAAAAAGGGTTGCAGGCAACCGAAATGCAAGGACTCCTGGACGGATACCTAATTAAAATGAAAATTTTACCCATCCTCCATGAGAGGCAATCCAGGAGCCGGCTTCCTCGTGTAGGAGATCAGCGACGGCAGCAGCAGGAGCTGCGACCAGTTCCAATGCTGGTTCACCATCAGCTGCTTCTGCTGCCTCTCTTGCTAATGCTCCACACACACAGTAAATAGCTGCTATCTGAAATGATTGGCGAAAATTTTCTTTGACTAAGTATAAGGAAATAATTAAAATTGATGGCCAATATTGCCAACGAATTTAGAGTTAATTAAAGTTCAAAACTTTGAACAGATTATGGAGTTTCAGTACCAATTTAATCAAAAGTTTCAGTCAGATGCATTAAATAATTTTAAGTAAAGTAAACCGAAAGTCTTAAGAACTATCTACTTAAATAATTCATAGTATTAGATTAGACTACTAGATTAGATACCAACTTCTTATTTTAAGAAATGGTGAATATAATTACTTTCTATGTACGTAATCTAGATATATTTACACTCACTAAGTTAATGTCAAGTGTAAGTTAAGTGTAAGTTAAAGCTACCTACCCTAAAAGAATACTTTTAACACTTACCTTAGACCACGTAATATTCTCCCTGGTGATACGCCGTGCGAGAGCGAGGGCTAGTTCTGATAAGGCGGTGTCAGAGCGCAGCATGGTGGACGGCGCCCTGGTGGCTTGGCGGGCAACGTGGTGGAACGCATCAGGCCTTTTTCTTTCTAGAGCCGCACAGAGCGCTCGCAGTGCCGCTAACACCCCAGACTCAGCGTTAGTCATAGCTTCCTCGGGACATTCGGTTTCCAGCATTTGCTGAAGTCTCTTTATGACTAATTGCTGCAAAAAAGCAATAACGTAAATATTTTGTTAATTCAAATCGTACCTGCTGCACTTTAGGGTCTAGTAAAAGATATTAGTTTACTCTTATATTTGTTAACACTTTACATTATAACCTCTCTCCTGTGTTTTTGAAAACGTGTCCGCAATAAACTCACACAACAATAACGACATTGATATTCAGGCCATGAAAAGACATGTCAAATCATGATTTTTATTTCTTCAAGCGAAAGGAATCGAATAGATCCCTTGGGAAGATAGACTTGCTTGTACTTATAGCAAAATATCTACCAATAAAGTAGTACCTAATAGTAGAAGACGAAGTAGGTTAGGCGAAGATGAAAACGTAATAAATTGCGGTGTCAAAAGCATGCCATATATTATACCATCGGTCAGTTTTTATTTCCAGTTCCAGCCATATTTTATTTTCCTTGTTTAGTAATAAAAGTTAAAAATGTGTCTAAATTTAAAAAAAAAGTCTCACTTTATTGGGGCAATTTCCAGATCGACGTATCTGTGTCTTGATATACTGAAGGCAAAGGGCACGTCCTTGTCGAACAATCTGCGGCTTGACTTGCGTGGGAGAGGCCAGACACCAGCCGATGGTGGCAGAGAGGCGGCGAGAAACGGCGGTGGCCGCTGCGCTCGATACCATTGTACTAAACCGTCTCTTCGTTCGATCAAAAGGAGACAGTGATCGAGATGGAGACGATCTTAGAATATCTAAAAAATAGGGAAAAGGACATTTGTAGTTATATTAACTTTGATATCCTAAGTTTACAATTAGATATTATCAAACTTCTTCGCTCACAGCGTTGTAGTCATGTTCTAAATATCATTATACAAGGACTCCCCAAGGGCATAATTGCGAGATAGACTTCTAAATTCTCAATTCATTTAAGCTCAGTCTAAATTCTTCGTTCTATTCAACATAAGCTCAAAACAGCATTATTTTCGATTTGTTATTTATCAACATTGGTGGGTTGACTCAAAGGTCAAAAGGTCGTGTTAAAAAGAATAATACATAATATAAAGTATTTACTTCACATTAAATTAGAATAACATGCTCAACAGCATTATGTATTATTTTATTGGTAGCCATATTTGAAACGACTATGAGATGAGCTACATGTTTATGAACCTATTGTGAAACCGTTTATAGATACGTAGGTACTCTATACACCACAATATGTACTCGTATGTACATCTATTAAAATTAGCTGTTAATTTTATTATGATGTCAATTTCTTATGGCGCGTATAGGGAGACATAGCTAGTTTAGTTTTTTTTCCTAACATGTACCTGATTTTAAAGAGTTGAAATGGCTTAAAACACTTGTATTGGACAAAAGTCCGCTAATTGATTACATTAAAATTTTGTATCTTAATGAATTTCAAATAACGTATTTCATGTTCCTAATAATCGTAAATTATACAATATCCAAATTATTTTCTGTGATTCATTTACTTATATTAAGCTTTAAGCATTCGTTTGAGTCAGATTAACCACTTGTACCTCAAATTTAGTGGTACTATATTTAGTTGTATGTTCATAGCTTAGAACATAAAATGCTACCTGGTACACGAGCGAATGAATCTGCATCGGGCACAGTAGTGAGCGGAGAGCTCATCTTGCGGCGCGTGCGCAACGGCCGCACGATTTCGTCACCTTCTTCGCCATCGGGTGGAGTGACGTGTATTGCGATGTTGTTGTCCTCTGCAATTTTCTTGCCACCCGATTGCCATCGTGGTTCTGCTATAGGCCCTATCTGAAAAACAAAGTTTAGAATGTTTAATAAAAATTAAAAACTAATACAAAATAAAAAAATACAAGAAATATAATATCGATCTAAATAGGGCCTTTGCAAGTCTGACGTCCTACAGGATCCCGTCATGGATGTACTCTAGACAGTTTGTAGTTCCGAAGAACTTCTAAATGAGATAAAAATTAGATTTACAGAGTTAAAGAGATCAGTTACGATTTGTAAAGTTCGCAGTGTTATGCATCCGTGCTTCTGTTTTAAATAAAAAAAGCTGCTCCTTTTAAGTACTTAAATACAATTTCATCGTTCTACCATCATTCCAATATTTTTTCTCCATTTTAAGAGATGAATGCCATCATAAGGCATTGTCATTTGTAAATAGAAGGCACGAGTTACCTGTCGACTTATATTGTATAGCGAGAATTAGGCACTTTTTAAAAAATGCTTTTACTTATTGGAACTTTGACGTAAATTAAAATGTTCTTATTCTTAAGGTCCGTTTATAATATTTGCTTGGCGACTCGGTCTTACGTAATCTCTCGTTAACTCGGGCGTATAAATAAATGGACTATATATATATTCTCTTATACACGTTTTAAATTTAATATGTCAAATAAACATAAATTTCATGTAAAAATATTGGTGTTTAACTTAGTAACTTATTATCTGGACAAAACATATTTTAAATAGTTAATGTTACTGATACATAAATATAGATAAGAATATAATTATTAATGAAATAATGATTTCCATAGCCGTCTATGAGCGGCGTTTGCATTGCGTTGTTGCAAGGCTACCGCTTGAAAAACGCTGGTGTGAAGGAACTCTGATATAAAAAACTTCAGGATCTGAATATGTTTGATGAGAATATACCCATACAAGTTACTACCTACCTTGAGGTTGGGCTTACCCATTCAGATCACTTGTCCCGTGTAAATACCTTGTCAACAACTTTGAGAGTAGTGAAATCACACGAATCGATACGGGTGTGATAGGATATAATTTTCACGATATTTATCTAATGACCTAATCGTTGTAAGGAACTGTTGAAATAATCTAGTACAATTCTTAGCTGGTCGAGATATGTACCTAATGTTAATATATATGAGATACCTATTAAAAAATCTTACTGTTGATTTCTATATGAATAAATACTTTAATTTAACCTACCTATATAGATAGGTATTTACTTATAATATTTAATAATATTTTTAAAACTAACTTTTAATTATCACGCGCGGTAAAGATTTACAAAAATAATGTATTCAAGTCAGTCGGTAATTGTCCGTAATTGTTTATTTTATTGTACATAAAGTACTTACTAGGTACTCACATTCTGGCTAAGTCCAAAGTATGTTCATTTTACATACCTAGCTAAATACTGTCTATTAAGTAAGTGAGATGATTTAAAAATGTATAAGTATTCATATTAAAAGTAATAACGTGGGCAGCTTTAGTACTTACTGGTAATTTTAATTGCTCTACCATTACAGCAGTCACGAGTATGTTTCGTCACAATTCTCCTTCCGAACAGCTCTAAATAGGAATTATTAGAATTTTTAATTCATAGAGGGGACAAATGTTTAATAAATAATAAAATAAATAAATATTTAGGAAGTAGAACAAAACTAAACGAGGCTCATTTAGAATGCAGTTCAGGAAAATTCACATACGAGTGTGTGGTGTCGGCCATGGCTCTTGATGTGTTAGCAATGTTAATTCAACATTTCAATGTTACTGATAAGTCCGTCGTAACCGGAATACTTAATAAGGGTGCCCGCTGAGAACATTTTTACTCTCTGATGAAGTGCTTTGTTTGTTTATTCTATTAATTTAGCTTCACTTCTACTTTACTGAATTTTAAAAATTTGAATTTATGTAAAACTAATGTGGTGTTTCTAGCCGACTTTAAAAAAAGCACTTTTTCAATATAATACTTATATGTGTAACATACTGCCACGTCGGGAATCGAACCTTAGACCGAGACATAGGACAATATTCACATTACTCTTTACCGCATTACTCTATCGACAGAACTGCGATACTCAACAGTGCAGTGATGTTTGCCCTAATGATAATTTTATTACGGAGTTAGTACTTAACGATAGTATAATAACAAAAAAATGGAAACTAATATGCCATGAAAATTCAAGTTAGCTGTACGTTTGCGTGAAATTGTTAATTTGTTATATTGTTGACGTCATAACGTGGAACGAAATGTTACGAGATTGTGTAAGAAACTAGGAATCACTTCAATATCATTCGTACAACAAAGGAAACTTTATTCGAGTCGTCCATATTGGTACTTGTTACAAAGAAATTCAATAGAGCCAAGAGCTGACAAGGCGAAGTTCCAATATATAATATGTAAAATTATTAAAAGAAATGTTTGTTACATAGTACGAGTAATTTAGTAAACGACCATGCAGGCCATCTTCAGGTCTTGGAATCGGCTAAGCGATCAGTACAAACCATGTCCAACCTCAGGCAGAAGTTCTGTTTGAGGTCGTAGGCGTGGAGCTACTTATGAGGGCTGAGATAGTTGCCTCAAATAATGTATTTCCGACATCTCCCTCAGTATTTTTAATAGACACAAACGAAACTGAATAACTGACATCAGGCTTCGAGTAATTCTTCACTTCACTGATATGATTTAATATCAAAGATCTGTCTTCAGATAATGCGAACGGTTGCCTTTCGATCTAGGTCATCTAAGTAAACGTTGATTTATTTTTTAAACTTAAGTGTAAAACCTTAAAAAGAGATACAATAGGCGGACTTAATGCATGAATAGCATTCTCTATCATTCAACCTGTGCGTTGGTATGAAGTGTTATTTTACATACACAGTACCTACTAGTATAATAATAATTCTTATAATTTCTGTTTGTCCATTATCAATTATAATCGTTAAACCTGCTTCAAAATATAGTCGTAGGTTCTTACTTACTTGCAAAGTCACTATATTTAATACTACAACAATTTTGTGAAGAAAAACATCTTTACAAATTTATCTGTCAAAAGCATCGAGACCCAAGACCTCACCGTTCATAATAGCCAAAGGTTCTTATCCCGTGTCCTGAAAAAACTTCAACCTTTTATACCGTGAATCGTATGTAGGTACGTCTCGCATTTACGTGCTTCTTTGACTTAAAATAAAAATATTAATTCAACTAGGGCTGATAACTGTCGATACAGTATGTCACTGCTCCATGAAGATTATTTTTAAAAATTGTTTGTGAATAAATTGAAATTACTATTTGAAGTGTATTATAAAAGCATCGTGGATGGGTAGCCGGGTTGTAAAAGTGTAATTGTGTGTGACATTTTAAATATACGAGGGAAATTGATTCGGGTAATTAAAATTTTATGGTTTTCCAGCAGGCACGTAATTATAGGATACTGAATTTGAACTTGCTTGAGCGGGGTAAAACGATTGTAACAAATTGACTTCGAAATTCCAGCCTTTGAATTTTGTTAATGGGAATAGGTCTTTGCCCTCTCTTAGTATGGCCAGTTTGATAAGAGATTCTCTTCTAATGAACAAAGAGACTGGTTATCTACTTTACAACTAAAATAATGCCTTATGAACATAAAAGAGCTATTAGGTTAAGATACTTAAGTCACAAAGGTTTACGTGTCTTAATGATAAAAATCCTTTAACTAATCCATTAGGCTGCTAATAACTGTCGTAGCTTATTGGATTAAATGCTTAACGGAGTCTCTGCCCTCATGTCTTGTGTGTTTTTAAAAACTGCAAATACGGCACTTACTTAACAACTATTTAGATTCCGTTACAAATTATTTGTTACCTAATTTTATCGTTTGAAGGCAGTTTTATTTCTTGATTTTTTATATTAGGATATTAACAGGTATAAAGGCTACGTCTTGAAAATTACATTGTCAGACTGACTATTACTCGTACATAGATTAAATTATGGTAAAACCGTTCAGATTAATGCATTAATACAACTCGCCAACAATGTTACTAAGAACTTGCTTCTATAACAGTGTCAACCCTTATTTATTTGGTCATATCAGCTTGCTTAAGTGCTTCATTTAATCCTCGTAATATGACGAGTAGGTATAAAACAGAACTATAAGACTATCTAGTTAATTGATGATTGCAGATAACAATTTTGGAAATTCTTTCCAGTTGACCCCTAACGGCTTTTCGGCTTTTAATATCGGAATGTGTGTGTAATACTAAAACGTCATCCATATTATGATACAGAAGATACGATCGGCGCCATGCCTCTAACTAGTAGCTGCACTTCATGATTGGGTAAATCACATGCTTTTGTGGAACAATGACGCGTAATAACAACGAGCTAAGGCATTAACATAACAAAAAGGAGTACAAGCTAGCTCTATCTACAGATACCTATAGTCAAATAGTGCACGAGGTACGAAGTGCGGACGTATCCGATGTGAGACGGATAACATTTCATTCTGGAGTTAAAGGTTATATTTTTGACAATTGAGAATGACGTCAATTGCTATCGATTACGATTGCCTCCAACCATAAGAAGATCATAAATCACAATAATGTTAACATAAAACACTAAGTCAGATTAAGATTATTTAATAAGTACCTACTTTCAGGGATTTTCGCATCAAAGAAAGAATGTTATTGATTTGTTGTGTAAATATTATTAATTTATTATGTTACATCAAATAAAAGTATTTTCTGTACATACCTAAACTCAAATATGTATAACTTATAATCCCGGTGTTTGAATTTAAAATTAAAAAAGTAGATTTTATTAGATACTAATAAAATAAATAAATAAGTATGTTTGGTTTGCAGACAATCACTTTAGATTTTTTGTACACAGTCCCACACATTATGCGGCATTCTTTTGTGTGTGACACAATACATAACAACCAAAAATCACTCTTAAATATTCTTAAAGTACGAGCTATGCAATTATTGCGTGTAAGATATTAGTTATTTTGATAATGTCCCAGTTGAAAAATTTAACATAGGAACTAACGCGAGCACAAAAAAAATTATTAGCCTCGGTTGATCATCGTAACGATAGCGTAGATGAATAACAAGGAAGTATGAGCAATATTTACCTGATGTTTATGTTTGTATTCACGCACAAAGTGCAATTCGTCATCAGTCATCACTGTTGCTACAGTTCCTCGAGCCGATTAGGTCCGCGTGCATGGGGCAGAGGTCACTGCTCTCACCGACTCAACAATACGAGGGACAGTCGCCCAATCACCCGACAATACGACAAAACAACTGCATTGAACGGTTATACCGCACATAGGTATAACGCGATGGGCTTCTACCGATCTGCAACCATACCATACCTACTCCGGTTTAAACAATTTTATTGTTAACAACTTCAACTTAGTTATAATGAACAACCTTTTTTAATGAGTATTTGAGCAATAATAACAAGTTCATCGACGTACCAATTAGGCATGTTTAGCAATTATAGAGTTAATGTACCTACCGGTTATTATCTAAAGTTAAAAAGTTTTAGCATTTCTTATGGTTTTACTCAGCTAAAGGTACACTTTGTTGGTAGTCTTATAAGGTAAGAGCCGCAAGCAATATGTCATGTCAAGCACTCGCAACAAAAACGAAGATCACTATTTTATTGACACGTTGACAGTAAGATGGAGGCAACTCTTCACGAAAGTAATTTTAAAGAAGAACGATGTAACTTAAGACACGTAAGAAGGATGTAAAGGTGTAAAGCAAATGTACAAGTGTGTAAAAGTGTAATACGAGAACGTTACTAGCCTAATTTAAACTGTCACTGACAATGCGTTTGCCACTGCATGTCCATATCGTCTATTCATCTTACATGAGCTAACTGTTAACTGTATTTGCACTTGTGTACTACACACGAGGTCACAGAATGACCGATGTCTGGTTGGAAGCCCTTTGGACGGTTTGACATCATTCGGATATGGGTTGGCCACTAACCCGTATCTTTGCTAATTTGCATTGGAGACCTTCTTTACGCAAAACCCGTGCCCAGCATTACTAAAAGGTATAAAACTTTAGCTATAGGTTACTACTTCTTTTAAATCGAAGCTGTTTCACGAAACATTTAAATGAATGTGGATGTTAAACGAATTCAAATACATTTATTGAGGTCGTTGCATAAAGTAGCAGATATTGAAGTACTTGCAGAGTCAATTTACTGTACATTTGAATGTTTTTCAATATACTAAATGTGTATTGTGGCTTCTAAAAATAGACAAAAACCAATTGCAGAAATGTAAACCTGACGAAAAAAAAGATTTCTTATAAATTCGACGTGTGTAAGTATAACATACTTAATATAAATATTATAATAGTTACGATTGTATAAACATATTATGCACATACCTTACAACCTCCTCGATGGAAATCGGTTAAAAAGACCTATCAATGGCCAAAATAAACTATGAAAATGACTACATTCAGTCGAAATGTTTTACCCAATAAGCATAAATCACACATCCTCTATTTACTATTTGATAGGCAATGATTAATTTTATGACGCACTTAGTTCAAGTGCTCGCCTACGAAAAGAAAGGTTGGTTCTTGCATTAAGCGAGAGCTATAAATGAGATTATATTCAAAGTTGATCTGATACGACACGACATTATGACATGTATAGATTTCCCACATAGTAGGTAGAAACCATTTATTACTACTGGAAGCTAAGTCGTGCGATAATATAATGGTCGTTCCGTTCGATCACGATAAAAGGAAGAATTAATAGACTGTAGCAACACCGGTTGAACTCTGTTTGTTTATACCTTATACATGACCGATTGATTTCAATGAAAACGATTATTTATTTTATTAACAATTTTTGTTAACCTAGAGGCAAACTTAATGGCTAAGTGACATTTTACACCTGTCAACCCTTGGTGATAGTGACATATTCTGGTATGCGATTAGGCATTAAACCTAAACCAAAACAAACATTTGAATTAAAAAAAATATCAAAATAAAGCACAAATTGTTTATTATACATATCTAATCTATGTTATTATATAAAGTATTATACATATTAAAACACTGTTAAAAACTGTATACCTAATAGGTAATTAAAATATTAATTAATACATAATTAACTTTAACATTGGCACTGTAAATGCGAATTTCGTTTGAAAACTGGAATGACGGGATTTGAATTTGAAATGGTGTTATAAAGTAAGTAAAACGAAAGAGCCCTGGACAAAGAATTAAATTTAATGAGATGAAGGAGGTTTGCAATTAAGGTCGAAAACTCTTTGTTGAAGTGTGTTGGGAAGGTATTTTTTACGCGACAGAATCCGTAACGATGAAAGCCTGAGACTAACAAGATAACCAACATAACTCGCAGAATAAATAAGCTTAAGTGACATTGGGTGGGCGACATCGTTTTTAGGATAGACAACTAGGTTTTTGTAGGTGATAGAATACGAATAGGGTGGTATTGATGTATTTATGTATGAACTCAGATACGTAGGACGACGTTCGCGTATTATCAGGATGAGGTTTATTTTCTAACTCCGTAAACTACATTTCGGTACTTCTTAAAGTTCTTTGAAACCGCTGTACCTATTTCATAAATGTAGCATTTTTACTATGTTCAATTTAAGATATCAGATGCAGTGTAAGTGCCCACAAACGACTAAATTGTTTATTCATCGGAGTTAGGAATGAAACGCAAATTCGGATTGTTAACTTAGTGTGTTCTACACACCAGAATCTTCAACCAATTTCTTCGTAAGATTTCTTTTAGTAATATTTTTAAAAATTCATTTTTTGCTACAGTAGTCATAACAAAGATCTCAATTTTCGTTATATTTTAAGATTGTGCGTAGCCTTCGTGGAATTTCGTGTAATTTTGTTTTTATGATTATAATGAAAACTGTTAACAAGCTGGCATCTAGTTTATAATTTGTATGAAATGATCATTAGCATTCAAAATACATAAGTTCCTTTGTTCTTAGTTTATGTGCTGATGTTAATTGTTTACGAGGTGTGCAGGCGCAGTCGTAAAGCGAGTCGCGGCTGGCGATGGCGGCTCTATCTGTGTAGTATCATGGGACCGACGCACACAGCGGCGACAATCCTACTAATATTACAATCGCGAAAATTTGTAAGTAGGTATGGATGGATGTTTTGTATACTCTTTCACGTAAACATACTTTTACGAAAGTACTTTTACGTAAGAATGGATTTCAATAAAACTTTACAATAATATAGCTTATACATCAGAATAACACATAGGCTTACAATTTATAAAGATATTGTGTGAATTGCTCGAAATACTAAACCTACGCAGACGAAGTCGCTGACACCAGCTAGTGAGAAAATATAGGGAAGCGGACCTACAAAACCGTTTCTTCATATGAAACGTTGTGGCCTATTTTTGAATTATAGGTTCGTTCAATTCCCCTTCTCTGAAGCTTTGACTACATATCCTTTTTCCGCTTTAACAACGACACTAAATTAATAAATAAACAACTATATTGTACACAAAATACAGACACAATTAATTACCTAAATACAATTTATAAAGGTACATCTGATAACGACCAGCGATCTCTTCCAGGCAACCAATTAATGAAGATGTTGCGCAGAATAACAGGGTATAAAGCACGAAGTTATTATGTGAATATTCTGGCGAAAACGGATTAGGAGATGATACTTGCGAATGCCAAATATGAACCCGATAAATAAATTCTGAAGACGAGACGCTCAAACTTTTATGTAGGGCTAAATTTGGAAGCAACATCGCGACTGTACGACCGTGCTTACACTCCGTTCTCTATGAAATGGTGCGTGGACGGCGACAACCGTAGCAATACACTAACGGAATCGTTATTTATTATCACTAACACACGTTTAATATTATGTACGTTTGTAAGTTATAAATGTGTGTCTTACTAATATTAAGCTCGTTCTAGATCTGTAAAAGCTTGTGTTTATCTCTGACTTCAAAAAAAGTATTTCATGTACCGTACCGGCACG
>DWAV01001880.1:0-12343 GCA_018231305.1 Noctuana lactifera | reverse complement strand
ACATTAGATTGGATGTATGAACACCTATAGGTATATCGATGGAGATATAGGTAGGTACCTATAGGTTTTTATAGATGGAGTTAATTATGTTTAGGGAATAAACTGGCTATTAACGTAAAATTGTATTAATGCACCATTAGTTTATTATTATTCGGATGTAATAAAGAAATCCTGCACGTCTGAACAAACTTTCATAACTCAAGTGTATTCTCATAACTAATTATAAATCAGGAGGTAGGTATGTATGATAATGTAGGTATGTTTGACGACCCGCGTGGTGTAGTGGTTATTACGCCAGTCCACCATTCGTAGGGTCCCGGGTTTGATCCCCGGCGGGACAGAAATTTAAATGATGAATTTCTGATATATTTCTGTTCTCGGTCTGGGTGTTTGTGTATTTGTCTTTGTATGTATCCATGGCACCCACGACACACGGAATCCTATTGTGGGGCTGTGAGTGTGAAGCGTTATTATTATTATTATGAATACCTATCCGGATTGGAAAATCATTAGTGAGATCTACAATGTTAGTCGTTAGTATTACAGGTATAAACATTAAGCATTATGCGCTTAAAACTAAAGCCTCTTACTAATTAGTCTTGATATGAATCGTAAATGGTACCCTATCTCGATTGTACAGATATTCCAGTAACAGAGGTAGGTGACATCGCTAGTTTGATAAACTAAGCTCTAGTTTTCAATGGTAACATTAGCAAATTAGAAATTTTCATAGGCAACTACTTCTATTTATATTTGACAAACAAAAAATGTAAACAAGTTGTAAACAACATCCAATGTTATTTACAAGTAAGCTACTCTACCTATGTAACGTACGAGGACCTCGTACATAGCTATTATCCTGCCCTGATGAAATGTAATAAACTAAATGGAGCCTAAAATTATCTTCTGGTTGGCAAGTTTTCTCCAAATTTGGCAGGGTAACAAAATTTTAGATAACATCTTACAATGTAAGTATAAGTAGGTATGGATTGCTTATACATGCATCAGTGCTTTTATAAAGGCATCCATTGTTTTATTTATGTACCTACCTACTTTCTAATGTAATATATATTTTTTATTTTTAATACAACAAGATAAAGAAAATAAAATAATGCAAAAAGATTCATAACTCAATAACTTAAATACGTTACTTAATAAAGTTTAAAGTTGTGAGTACCACATGAATACTTATTATTAAGTGTCACAAGTATTTTATCTGACATTTCTTGTATGGTAGGTCGTTCTTTAGGAATTTCGCGTATTCAGGTGATATATATTATATAATAAATTTTTGTAATTTTTCGTGTCATACATCGACATTATCTTATGTAACTACTGTTAAATAATTAGAAAAAACATAAAACAATTAACGCTTGGTAAACACCAAGACAAAAGTTATAATTAATTTCTAATATTTAATTAAATTCGAATAAAAAAAGTGTTTCAAAAATATATTCTGATAAAATCTTCAAATTTCATAACAGTTTATTAACACCGAGAAAATTGCATTATCGCCGGCCCTAATTCGGCCGCGGCTAACTTAGCTGTTTTGTAATGGAATCCTTTATCTTAATCTTCGTCTGTGAAAAGCTGACAAAGAGTAAAAAAAGAAAAGAAAAATGTTGGCGATTCTTAGAGGGCAGCGAGTAGTAGCTACCTCTATAAAGAGAGGCTAAGTGATTTGTCGTGTAGTGGTCAATCGCACTTCCGACTAGTTTCTTCGCATCCTCGACACTTCAGTGACTTAGAAACTTAAGATTGACACAGCTCGTTATCTTTTGTTAGTCACTAACATACATATTTTTTTCATATAAGAATAGGTACAGGATGCTTATGCTTATGAGAATATGGTACCTCCCTAGAATTGTACGTTAAGTTTTACCATTTATAGAAATACAAAGCGATATGATTCTGTTTTCGAAAGTGTTAATTAGGTAAGTCCTGCAACTATATTTTTGAAATTATACTTAAGTACTTATGAAAAATATACTAATTTATATGTTTTTACGTAACTGACTGATCTACTAAAAAGATACTTAAAGGTGCCTACAATACCTAAGTGCCTAAACGGTCACTGTCGACTTTAAATAACTTCAACATCAAAAGCAAGTCGCCGATGCGACGTCAGCCTATACAAAGCTGTTTCAACGCCTTTAGACAAAACCCTTCAATTAAAAAATGGATAAAGAGAGAAAATTTTTAATCTGATCACGTCAATAACAGTGATTCTTTAAAATTGAGTAATGTTTTAACATAACATTGCTTAATTCCCAGAGACCACGGGACAAAACAACCAACTATATGCCACTGCACAGAGGCCGAATGGCCGCTAACAAAGAAAACGGATAATTAAACCCAAGCAACGTGAAAAGAGATTTTAATGAACCCCGACTCTCGCCACGTAATAAGGCTTTATTATAAACATAACAACCTCCATAATTAAATCATAAAGTCAAATATCTAACACGGAATCGTTTAGGCTTGTTCCAACAGTCCCACCGTTTTCATCAAACAAAGGACATAATCTCGGATACTTGTGCTTTATTTAATTATTTATTATATTATTTAAATAGCGATCTAATGGGTGAATTTAGGTAAAAATTGATTTAGATCAAATCTACCTCATTATTCTATTCACATTCATTCTTCCATGTAAGTATCACATTTGTGCATCGCTTTAGCTAATCATAACAAAGTCATATGCTACGCCATAATGACATTTCCATTTTTACGTGATTTTGTGGGACGGTTGTACCTATAGAAAACATTTGGCGCGAGATGTCACTTTTGCTGCAATATATTTATAAACATACCTGTCCTAAAGCGAGGCACGGCCGTCTCAGAACGCCGGCACGCACCCGGCACTCCTGGAATTCGCCTTCTATGATACGTCACGATCATATTATATTATATCCCATCTCCTACGTAAACTATGCATAATATACTTATATGATATGTGGAATTTATTTGAGATAATAAGAAAGAATCTTCCTAAAATTCTTCTTTTAAGATTACTGTTAACCGTAATATAAAATTACCAAAACAGCTTCTTGTTACAAAATTTTTTAGTCGCGTGGAATTCAGTACCTATACGAAACTAAAATTGACTGAAAGCTTTTGTACGTGTCACGTAGAGCTGAAGTGTCTATCGCTTATAGAATTAAATAAAACTAATAGAATTTTATGAGTGCCTAACATCAAAGGTATCTCAAAGGCAGCCTGTTTCGTGCCTGTTTCGCATATAAATTGACGAATTTGCCTCCATTTACACCTTTCTGTCATGCAGGCAAGCAAACCTCGCTCAAGTTCGTTAGTAATTTATAATTGCTCTACTTTATACACGTGAATGCTTCCTAAAGGTAATTTTAGATGAGGCGCTATATCTCTGTGTTCTGAACTGATCAAGTGCGAGATTAAATATGGTATCTACTTAATCGCAATGTTTAGTCTGGCGAGATTTCCCTAATTAGCTTTGGTTTCGTAGAAGTTCAAAGGTTATACTCGTAGTGTTTGACCTTTATAAAGAATTTTTTTATAGATTATTTGTATATCGGGTTTGTGATGTAGGTACTCGTATAATATCAAAGTTTGTGAGTATTATACTGGCATATCGACCTGGAAAGTCCTCAAAGATGCGATTGCTAAAATTAACTGCAGCGTTAACTGACGTTTACTACTGGTACTTAATTATAATTTCAGACTTCGTAATTAAATCTACGACAAACTTGTAAAGTTATGTTTTTCTTTCACAGTTTTCGGTAAAAATATTTTGTATTAGGTACTTAGTAAATGTCTTGTTAAATGTTAAGCGATCTAACGCAAAGGGCAACACCCAGATCTATAAATGCGTTGCTGGCTATAAATAAATTAGCTCACATAGGATATCGAAACTTGTAGTAGCGATTTTGATAGTAAAGTTTTCACTAAGGTCACCCAGTCACCTGTGCTGATAGGAATCGCCAGAGATCCGATCAGATAGGGTCGAAGGGCGCGATGAAGTCACTTCGGCAAACCCTCTTATTATGAGCTCGCACGATTCGCCACTCGAACACGTCTGCTTGCCACAATCTTAACAGCTCCTTTACGCCGCCGGCGCCGTTTCTTCTTGCGTACAATGAATCTGCCCAATTCCAGTTATAATGGCTCACTTAAGTGAAGTCCAAGAAAGGTATGAATATAATATCTTAACTTTATCTACTTTGTTTTGTAATAAACGTTTGTTTAAATTAATAAAAGTACCTATCACAGAAGCGCGAACAATGTAAATGGAAGATCTATTATTGAGTAATAATTTAAATGCTATTTTTAGGAAAGCCATTGAATATTTCGATTAACGGATAGAGATTTCAATTTCCTTTAGTCACGTGCGCAGGGATATCGGATCCCGTGGTTGGCTCAGTCGGTAATGAGCGAGCGGATGGCAATTTTACTAGATGGGCTTTTGGTTACACGCGGGGCTTGTTTTCATGCCGATGTGCCTTTAATATACTGCTCTGCTTTTCAATCTAGCTTAGATCGTTATAATTTAGTTATTAATATTAAGTGGTATCGTTATGATTTAGTTAAGTTACTTTGTATCAAAGTTGTTGTAGCTGCGATATTTTATTAAATTTATTAAACGGCGATGATAAATCTATGCTTTCCTACGTTCAGCTTAAATTTCAAATCCAAGTCTTTCTTACTAATGCTTATTCCATGTTTTAATATAATTTTATCCTTATACGTCACTATAAAGCGCAGTAAAAATGGCCATAAGGAGAAGCTAATACTGCGGGGATATTATAGCGATGCAATTTTTATGCACGTCGACGTCGGAGTAAGCAACCTATGATAATATAGGATTCTTGGTGTTACGGAAAGTACTTTCCTTTCAGAAGTTTTCCCTAGTGCGACTCAATCTCCTTTCATTGGCGTTTTAAAACGTCAAGGTACGTGCTTATTGGTATATAAGTAGGTATAGAGGTTTTATATCAGACACGACCATCAAACGTAACGTATCATCAAATAATTTATATTATTTACAAAATTGGTTGAACTCTCCTTGTATATTAATTTCATTTTGATTGTTTCATTGTTAATTGACATTATTGATTTATTTATTCCATTGTTATTTTGAAAACATTGCTTAATTAATAAATTATTTACTGTGGATCAGATTGTAATTATAATTTTACTAACGCACCTGACAAATTGATTGGTTGGTTAATAAAAAATATAAAAATCACCGTAAAACGTTGGGTTGGTAGTAGAACAGAATAAATTTTTGGTTATAATGTTTTTTCATGTCTAATCCTAAAAAAATAAAAAAATAAATTTCACAACCAATTGTAATAAGACTATTACAACGCGGTGCGAAGTTTGTCTGTGGACCGCATTACTTAATGCACTTGGATTAACCGCCTAACATCATGTGTGTCCTGAATGCTCCTTGGCTACTTTCAATATAAAAAATGTCAACAGAATAATAAACTGTCCTCTAAAATATCAAATTTATTTCTTCCTCTTATTTTATTACTCAAGTTTTTATTTCACGGAACAGGACTTTGTCAAATAAAATTCAGTACAATAACATAACGAAGTTCGTTTTTTGCCGAGATGGCAACACAAAGGCGACATTAAAAGGTAAAGGAATGGCAAGGAATATAATTTTTCCGTTGTTTGCATATTGGCGATATTCTTGCGCGGCGGCGTCTCGGGAGAGATCCCGGTTAGCCTACTAAAATATGCATCGGACAAACAAGAAATACTCGAGCTATTACTTAGTAAAAGTACTTACACCTGCACTACATTAAACAAAGTAGGTACTGAGGCGGGACGTGCAGAAATTGAATTTGAAAAATGTCCTCGAGAGGCAAAACGTTTGGAACTATTCCATAACGGCGAAATTATTTTCAACAGTTCAGTGTTTAGAAATACTAACATCTTTCAGATATATATTATATACTTTAAAAAAAATTCTTTTTTATCAATGAAATAAGATCAAGTCTGAAAAAATATGAAATGGGATAATTACAAGAACTCACTGCTACTCGTATTTCCCAGCAATTATCCCAAATAAGTTTGTGTAAACTCATTTTATAATAAATTGCCTCAGTTCTAAAGAAACTTGAAGGTAGGTATTGTGTATAATATTAAAAAGTATAAGAACAAATAAATTTTAATAATGTTATTTATTTTTAGCTTACAGTACAAGTTATAGTGTTTGAAACAAGCTATAGAACTAGCATTTTTCACATTATTTACTCGTAACATCAGCTTTTCCGTAGGCATACTTTAATTAATACAATAATTTGAAATTGAAATACACAAAAAAAAACTTTATATATTAAGACATTTATACAATTAATTAGATCCATAAGCGGCCTGATTTGCTCCTTATATTTTATTGAATCAATAAATATCGTACTCAAAAGAAGCGGTGAGACCCAAAATCTCATCTCGGTAAACTGTTATCCTGAAAACTCATTATCGCCCTATCCGACCAAGAAATCTTATTAATCTTTTGCTTCAAAATTGAAAATCTTGAATAACTGAATATTATAGGATAATTAAAACTTGTCTATCTTTCTGGATTTTTGGTAGTCATTCCTAATTTAAAAGAAAAACCTATACTTACGATAGGTATTTAATTTACTTACTTACCCCGTCAGGTTTGATAACTTTAAACTCTAATGTAAGTAGTGTGAAGTATTCGTTTCTGGCATTTTAATTAAATACTTTCACGTGTTTTATTGAAACTCTGTTCCGTGACAACAATTAAATCCATTGACATAAAGTTTTGTTATGCTGCAAGTTGAACCCACCAAACTGCAGCGAAAAAAGCTCCTAAATCAGGCAAGTCCAAAGTTGGGGGAATATAAATACCTTCGTCCCTATTGTCTCTTTATGATTAAAATTATCAGAGCACCGACCAGAGTTTAAAACGGAACCTCAAACTTGCGCGTCCTGCTCAGGGTTGCCAATTGTCATTATTTAAGATATTAAAAAATATGCACTTAAGAGTATTAGGTATGGAAATGTAAAAAGGGAAAAGTGTTTAAATTTTGTTGTCATTATTTAGAAATATAGATAAATAACATTATTTTTTAGAAATGACACCGGTCAAGGATCTTTTAGATCGTCTTTATCGCCTTATCGCCTATCTAAAACCAGTCTTCAAAAAAGGAGGAGTTTCTCAATTCAGCGGGTCGAGGTTTGAATCTTGCAACGTAAAGATTTTTTTAAGAGAATGTTGTAAATTACATAGTTTAGTTGGGTCTTTTTTCTGAGGTAGCTTAGGGAAGTTCAAACCCATGCTAAACCACACTGCTGCCATATGGGATGGTGAAGTTTCTATTGATTATTGCTATTTAAAGATAATAACAGCCAACGATAATAATAATAACGTAAGAAATAATTTAATAATATTTTTGTTATCCATACATTTATATTTATATACGGTTCATGTATATTTTATTTAATTAAACGTTCTAATTTTGTTTAAAAAAAATTAATAATCTGGTGGCCCTGGTCGTTGTTTGAAAACAGGTTTGAAGGCACAAAATAAACAGAGTTGGCGCAGGCTAATGTAAAAAGTTCCGTGTGACGGTAGGTAGGTCTGCTCTGCTTATTTCCGAAACATCAACGATTGAGTGTATACCAACATTGTTCGAGCGTGAACTTGTTTGTTGTTTACACTCTTTCAGATTTTCTACTATATGTGAATATCTGGCACGAAATTTTTATTTACCTACTCCAAACAAATCTTTTAAGAGATTCTAATAGGAAAGGGACTTACGATGCTGTATCGGTCGTCATAGCAAAACGCGATCTCGATATACTGCCTTTATTGGTACCTACGTAACTGATCACACTCACACACACAATCACACAGAACACTGATCGGTGAAGGAAAATATAGTGAAGAAACACGAGCCTTAGAGTTCTCCTTAAAAGAGGCATGTTCGCCAATCAGCGTGGTTGACTATAACCTGAACCCTTCACATATCTAAAAAACCTGCGCCCATCAATGGAACACTAATGAGAGTTTTTACTTCATAAAGGTACATATAACATGTTCTGCGACGGATTCTGAGATTTCTAAGTATTCATTTCTTTAAAATGAATGTTGAAGATGGCCGGCATGTACGTATTGTCTTTTGGAGAGCGGCCAACAGTTCACGAGTCGGTAATATTTTTTAAATTCAATTTCGGTGAAGCCACAGGGCTCTATCCAACCAGCTTAATGTACACCTGGTGAACATTTAAATGAGATACCACGAAACTTTTCCTTTTTTATTTCATAAAGGATTTCATAGAAATAAATCTTCATACCAAATCGAGCAGTTACTTTATTGTTGTGAAACCGTTATTAAGTTAAAGCAGGATAATTAAAAACACGAAACATGTTTTGAAACACGAATGGTTTTTTTGTTCTCTGATATATAAATATATGGTTTTTATTACATATTCTGGGTTCGTTATATAAAATTTTTGAATACACGCATTCGTCAAGCCGATGGTGCCGCATGCACTAAAAACAGCTATGTGATTGGCTGATCACCACGTTATTTATCGCCATCGTGAATCTAACGGTGCAACTGTATAATATAATTAATATATTCAGTACAGAAAAAATGAATATTAAATCCAAGCGCTTCAAAGTTACAAACCAGAATTTACATTATTAATCGAAATAAAAAAAGCTTAGCTATATTACGCTTGGTATGTGTTCCCAGGGTAAGATTATTTAATAAAAGCGTAAGTGCGCAATATTTATATCCTACAAAGATAGGAATAATCCCGTAGTAGCGGAAGGTTACGTGGGCTCATTAAAGCTGCCTCCACCTGCGAAAGCTAATATTCGAACTTTGTAATACACCTCACAATTTTTATTATTACATTATTAGCTTCGTTATATCTGTTTAAAAATCAGTATACCACTTCATTCTTTAATAACTAGATACTTATAGGATAAGTAATTATTTACTATTTTAATTACTTTTCTATCATTTTCTGTTGTTAATAAAAAACTGCCATTGCGAGGTTTATTAAGAAACCTGGTTTCCAACAGTTTCATAGGAACCACAAGAATTTATTAATTCTAACACGTGACACTACGACGAACACAACGCTAACATTTACAGTTTTATAATGCAAAAATAGGAAGATGCACGCTGGAGCTCCAAACATTTGCATATACCTAACCTCGGAACGAAGGTAAAGCTTTGAGTACCTTGCGGCGAAATGCACTTCGATCATATATAGTTGCATACAAGTATCTAGGTAGTATTTTAGTATGGAGTAAACTTTACTTAAACCAATATCTTAATATTAATAGTAGTGAACTTTTCGTATTACTTTTTACGGCCAATTACTAAGTACGGCTTGTTACAACAACAAAACCGCAACAAGTCATAAGTAGTAAGTTCCTACACCATATAGTTTCATAACATACCTACCTATTGGTGGAGAAACGAATATACGTCAAATGAAAATAGTACATCACACAATGAATATGCACACATAAAAATTCGTGTTTGAAATTCTATTGTGACAACAATAGGAGTGTAGTATGCACGTAATCCTAACAATCTCATAAGAGCTCCACCTCCCCCTCTCCACATGCGTTGAAAGCCACCGTTATTTCGAGGTTTCACTAGCTAAAAATATTTTACCAACAAAAATGGATCTCACATTTACTGTGACATTAGTATGAGTAAATGTATCTACATAGATGTGGTAGATTGCAATCGTCTGGCTACGATCTCCATCCGCACGGGCAGTCATCTTCATCAACTAATTTTATTATTAAACTCAGGCAGTCAAACAAAGTATTGAAACAAATGAGCTTCATTTGTTACTCTTTTGATAAAGACTACCTAACAACCTTGCAAACAAACAAATGAGCTTCATTTTTTATTCTTTTGATAAAGAGTTAGAATTTCATTTATTCAATTCGCAAAACTCAACTCACTATCATTTTCAAAGTCGTAAATAAGCAACGCTAATTGCGACTTTTCGCAGCACTAGTTAAAAATAAACTAGAGAGCGCGCACCTTTATTACATAGTTTAATGTACTTTAATCCACAGCAGGTAAACGAGTTGGCGGAAGTTCCGTTGTTTTCGCATTAGAGCCACCCACTAGCGGCTATGATGAAGCTCCAATTGAAATTAAAAAATTTCTTACGCTACCACAGTGTGAAAGACTTTCATAATACTTTTTGCTCTTCGTACTTTAGAAATTTAAATTACTTCTCAACATGCAATTTGCGTACACAGGTGTGACGTCCTACGTAAGCATGTACTTACTTTTTACAATGTCAATAAAGTGTATTATATATAGTACATACGTGTAGTTACTATAACTATCGTACAGGAATAGTTTTCTTTGATAATCTGAAAATGATACCAGTAGTTTTTTATTATTAGATTAAATCCTCAATCAATAAATATATTCCGCAATATAAGGCAATACTTTCTATAAAAATGGAGAAATTCAGCCCCAATAATAATCCAAAACGCAAAATATTTTATGATCTCACAAAAATATTTTCCGCAAGCTTATAGAACTTTTAATCCAATCTATAAATAAGAACACCATAAAGAAAAATACGGACTCCGCAATATTATGTCGATGAAAAGGGAGTTCACGGTACAATATTTCTCAGCAATTTTATTGTCATAAGAATCGGTTGAATGGATTTTTTGTAGAAAGGTTTACATTTTATTTCAAAGGGCGTTTTCTCCCTAACGTTCGAGCATTCGTACGCTATTTATTTCCAAGTTTCTGTTCATGTTTTAGTTTAACGTCTAGAAAGTTTATTTACACTAGTGGAACCCGATGACTCCTGGTTGAGCTACATGAATATTATATAAGCTTAGTTAATATAATTTTAAAATAAGAGCTGTTAAGTGCAGTGTTTATAAATTATGGTACATATTTTAATAATATGTAAATATCCAACTCATTGAAGTAATTTTACAGTAGGTACAGTACTTAATAAAAATATGGCTTTAAATTTAATATGACTACGCCGCTCAAACACATGTCATAAAACGACATTCGAAGGGAATGTAAAAAGTCTAGGTTATTGTTTAGGTTGAAATTTCATAAATAAAGAATATTATTTTTAAATAATATTATTTAAAATTTTCATACCGGGAGCCCTATATGAAGATCGATTCTATAAGAGTAAACTCCAAAAATAACATAGCCTTACACATGCCATATTTCTAAATCTAAGTACCTACTTAAGATCATAACAAGTGTAAAGCTGCTCATATTATTATCGTTAAACAAACCCGAGTCAAAATGTTATTCGACAATAATACGGCTATCATGGCGCTTGAATACATCACAATGACCGAGGGCGAAGTTCGGTTACGACAGTAGTTTGCTTAGGACCTGGACTCATTCGCCTCCATCAATTCCCTACTCCCATTATTTGCTTTCAAAGCCGAAGGTCAAAAGCTTGCTGCTTTATCTATACACAGTCTAATCTAAACCTTATAACAATTTGTTAAGATATAAATTTAAAAGACTGAATAAAATTTTCAATTTTTTTTTCAGAAGTACATTTGGAATTAGAATCGGTAAAATGTTTTGCCAAATTATTTTCAATGATGCATTTTGCTTTGTTTTTAAATTTGTAATTATAGTTCATGTTCGTTGATATGCGGGGTGGCAAGTCTGGCATGTGCGATAGTGCTTAATCAAAACTTCAATTAAATTTTCGTAATACCTTTCATGTCATCGGCCTCTCACCAGGGAGATAACACAAATTAATATTTATTGACTATCCAGTATGAATAATATAATAATCCGCTATTACATTAATATGTTCTCGTTGAATATACGAAATATATTAGGTACAGGTAGGTACGATTGATTGCTCATTCGGGCATAATATGTGAATTTAAAAATCATAAGTATTCAATAAATATTGTTTTATAAACTTTACTTACTATACTTGTACTTGGTCCATAAACAGCAAATTTTTTTAATTATGTTATGGTTTAAATTATGTACCTGGGTAATTTATGCTTTATTTTAGTATTAAATAAATTATGATAAATCATTAAATGGTTCGGATCAGTTTCCGCCGCAACTTGACTACAGACGGGAGCACATGAGGAAGGACCTCGTAAGGGTTTAAAAAGCAGTCGAGCTTTCCGGAAAATACACTTATGATTAATTTTATTCTAGTATGATTATAACCTACGTATAATGAGACGTATAATTTGTCCGACAATACATAAGATTAGATGTGGTATTGTCCATTCTTTTAAGCGCGCATAGCCCCGCTGGTAGTGTGGATCGCAAGCGATCACATTGTTAAGCAACGTCGGGCGCGGCCGGTA
>DWAV01001879.1:0-12346 GCA_018231305.1 Noctuana lactifera | reverse complement strand
ATGGGGAGAGACCCGTGCCCAGCAGTGGGACATAAAAAGGGTTGAAGACATGCTTAACTCTTTAAAACTACGCAACGGATTTTGATGCGGTTTTTTAATAAATAGAGTGATTGGAGAGGAAGGTTTATATTATGTATAAACGGTCACAGTTTTTCTGTAGTGTATTTAGTATCAGCATTGCACCCGTACGAAGCCGGGGCGGGTCGCTAGTAATAGATAAATAAATAATTATGTCTGTGGGTTCTAAATAACACCATCTAAACTGGGGCACAAGTCTGCTGTTTTATACATACTAAAACTAGATTCTGAATGCCTTCAACCCTTTTTATATCCCACTGCTGGGCACGTGTCTTGGATCAGCGTGGTGGAGTATGCTCCAGGCTTTCCTGTATTGGGGAGAGAAATGGTTGAAGGCAATTGAAAATAATACGAAATATTTACGATATTATGCCTACTCCATCGCTCAGGTCGAAAGATTCATGGAAGGTACCGGCTCGATCGTTAATACAGCGAGAACTAATGACGTCAATGACTTGCAATCTCGACAACAAAACCAATTTCAAGTTTGACGTGCAAATTGGTCATTGCCGTTACATTTTAGTATCTAGCGTTAGCCGCAAGTCTTCCGTGGAAACAATAATTCGGTTATCTAGTGACATGCCTTACAGTCTATCTAGGGCATGGGTCTTACCATATGGGAAGGAATACTTGCAGTTTACGACGCTTATTAAAGGAGGTCTGCATACTCCACCACGCTGCTCCAATGCGGTAGAGTAGTGTGATTGTTGGAGTACGAATTAGTGGTCAACCCGTGTCGGATGTTGTCAAGCCTTACAAACCTCCGAACGGCTTTCGACAACTGTTATCTATCAAATCATTGGGGCAAGATCCGGGCATGTTCTCTAACATAACGTAATTCAGTGGAAACTTGAACAAAGGGTCACTGTAGCGTAACAGTATAATGAGCATTGTTTATCATAACGTCGGTCGGTGGGAAGTGTGGTAACGCAATGGATAACTAAAGCGCTGGAATTAGTCTAGTAGAAATTAGACCTGTGGGCTTAGTACGAGTTTTGACAGTTTAGAAAAACATGATCGAGCTAACTATCACGCCATACATTGCCAACTTTGTACAATACAAAGTTGCATTTTAATAAGAAACCGAGCAATGAACAAGATTCAGTTTTAGTTCTCCCCGCTGTCGCTAGGGGCGCTGCCAGTAAATGTATGGGCCAAACCTAAACCAAATGTAGTTTACAGTAAACTGTTAAATCTCGTACTAGGCCCTCTGTTAATATCGCGCGAAATTACCAAAACCAAATAACCTTACATGCTTGCATTTTGGTCCTGATAATAAATGCAAACTAAAAAAATTAATAAAACATCGGACTTTAGATTAATCTGACTTTGCATTACTTTTAAACTAAACATAAAATAAATAAAATAAAAGAGAAATAGGTACCTACCTACAACCTACATGAGTGGCTAATACAAAAATGTTTTTTCAATTTAAACGAATTTATGTGCTGATTATCTATTTGACTCTATCTTTATTTGGTATTCTATTAATTCCAGATGATATTATATTCAAATGTAAAATATTTTAATCTTATTTAACGTAAATTTATAATTTTTATAAAATTAAATAGTAAACATTGTAATAAGTAACTTTATTTAGCAATTTGCACGCCACAAGAAGGCAAATGTTAGATACATGTAAATTTTTGTAAACACCTGTTAACCACAATATTAAGTGTCATATCTATTGATTTAAATCTATGCTGCATAGCACATTTCATTTTATTTGGTGTATTACCTACTTGCAAAAATTTCCTTAACATACTACCTAATAAGTAAAAAAATTTAGCTAACAACATTGAAACGTTTTTGCTAGTTTCGGCTTTCTTGCCTACCGATTGATCATAAAGCTAGTAGGTATATGGATTTCATTTAGCACGTCTGTGCACTACCGATAATCTAGTTGAGGGGACCTCGACGAGTAGTCCAGGCAACTTTTAAATTGATATTTCTACGCCACCACGCCAGTATTATAAGTATAGCAAAACGGACGTTTAAAACCTTTAATTTAAGCTACATTGCTTTATTTGTTACAGTGTGTCAGTAAAGTTACATTTGTGCGAAGCGATGGACACAACTATTTATGTTCCCAATAATTTCCGATTAACTGTTGAAAACCGAAGGGCTATCAACGCTAATGCCAAAGCTTTCATCTTGATTGTATTCTCTTGATCCCGTAAATTTTCAGCTTAACTCGATAGCTTTAACAGCCCTAACGTAGTCTGTTAGCAACCTGTGGCCCAAGTATTTAGTGGAATTAGTTAAGTAGTTTAAGTAATTTTTTTGTTTTAGTAAGGTAACGTAATCTAATCTAATTTACTTCATTTTCCAAACAATCGAATCAATAACGAACTACGTCTAGGGGACTATTTGGAAGTATGTGAATTGACCAAAAAAACAAAAATGTTATCGATTTAAATAAATAAAACCAGATTCGGAATCCTATGGCTTTTTTTAGAATTTAGAAAACATACTAGAAAAACAAACAAACAAAAATAACTAATTTCTTACATTAATATACCTAGTAAATTATGTTCATTGTTTTTCACGTATACTCGTATGTAGTTAGGAAAAATAAATTATGCTTATTTAATATCATAGGGATAGCGACGGCAATTAATATTAAACACTCGGCCACGGTTTCGTCTATGTGGTATTCCATTAGTTACTAAGATAAAATAGGTAGATAGGTACATTAATAAAAACTACACAAAAAAGAAGCCTATTTTTTTGTGACTTGCGAAGCAAAGGTTATGTTTACAAAAAATCTATTACTTAAGCTTTATTTACCTACTTGCATCAGGGACTAATAACCTCCACTTCTTAAGTATGTAAGTATTGTGGGTGTCATATCTACTGAATGTCCCTATAACTTTGTGGGAGTCAATAAATGAATGTCTGTATAAATTAAACATATAACATATAATTATCACATAGGTACGTCACGTGGTTGTACGTTGTAAAATAAATTTCATTTACTTATTTAAATGGCTTGTTTATTACCTGCGAACGTTGTGTCTAGTTCAACCAACCTCAAAGTTTTTATCAAAGATTTTTTCCACCTAATTCATTAAATTTTATGGTCAGCGAGCCAATTCCGGGCAAATACGTAGGTATGCAACCACATATACCTACCTAATTTCCAATTAAAATGTCGTTAAGAAATGCTATCATATTTAATAAAATAACATGTGTTTAGAATTAGGTACATAAATTGGTCGTGCAATTTTGTAATAAATGTAAAACAAAAAAGTACTGAAACTGAAACACTGAATCAGCCTGTTCAACTTTGTATATTATCGTACCGAACTCGTCAATAAACCCTCAGTGTACCAATACGCCGTTACAGTCATAACTGCGGCGGAAGAACTAAAATATTATTATTATACCCAACTGTAGTCGCTCTGCCGCGAATTGTTCTTTACAAAAGTTGAATTGAAAAGCGTTCCAGCCTCCATTTGGATGCAGGAAAGTTTGCAATGGCTTTTATTCGTTGTCGGAAAGTAAATGAATTTACGACTTATGTTGAATCGAGTGTTTTTTCTTCGATCCTCGGTGCGGTGCGGTGGCGCGATTGGAAATTAACAACTCTTTAAAGTTAAGTATCTCGTGGCTAGTGAGAACCACTCGAAGATTTACTCCTAGATATAGATAAATAGGCTTTGCGTATTGTTATTTTAAAGTTGCTCTCGCAGCTTTTATTTTTCTTTTGAAGCTCTGAACTGCCGAACTGTTTTGTTCTTACGATATCAAATAGATATTATTATAACGAAAAGAAAAGTCACGAAAATAAACTTCGTCATCAACCCATGGCCTGTCCCACTGCTGGGCTGAGGAGACCCTCACAAATATGAGGAACGTTTAAGCATAGTGGTTCTGCCACCCAACTGTGGGTTGGTGCACTTCACATCACATCACAAGCACTTTATAGGCAGCTCCCAGATATGCGGGTTTCGTCACGACGTTTTCCTTCACCGAAGAGGAAGTTATGATTAATTTATAAAACTCATATAAACTGCGAAACGCGTACACAAACGTAAACGAATGTAAACGTGATGGTTTTCACAACAAAAATATTGACACTTTTAAAAGCCAACATAGCTTCAGAATATTCGTTTCATCACAATTCATAATGCAAAAGTTACTATGTATTCAAATTCATTAATTCGCATAATTCAGCTGAATTTAATACATCCTTCTGAGAGCCAAAGCAATGACCGTCATACATATTGCATTAGTCTTACCGGAAACTTTGTCACTTCACTTCTGTTTGATTGGGTGGCCAAGGCTACCCGATTTGCTCCAAAATGCAAATGATTTTATCATGTAACCGAAATCTGGGCACGTTCCGTTCCATTAGACATTCAGTGCGTAGCAACATCGCCTCATGGTTGCTGATAATAGAAAACAACTTGATTGTTATTAAACGTTTCGTGTGTATTACTAAGAGCAGTCAATTCAATGTTATTCAAATTCGTTTATTTATTCTCAATGAGGTCTTAAAATCTAAGGCGTTATAGGTACAAGGATGTTAATCCTTACTTAAAAAAATAAAATGGAATATTTATTGAGTTTAAGTGCATATCGGTACTGAAACTGAAAGCGTGCGTATGAACTGAAAGCTTATAAAGTAACTATTATCTAACCTGTGCTGAAGCTTCTTAAATTTGTCTGACTAGTTTCGCATGTCCAAGATACATCTTGTGCTCCTGTTGGTCACAGCGAGGTTGCGAAGGAGACCATCGATCAGTTATCAATACTGAAAGCAAAATGATAATAAATATTAGTCGCCTCTTATCATAACAGGGACATCGCAGGAGATGCCTTGGTAAATGTATTTGGGGCTCATTCCGTCTAGTTCACAGTTTCCGAACAGTTACCAATAGTGCAGCTAGAACTATTAGAACTTTGACTTTTCCCTTTAGTTCAACTAGTTGAAATTGAACCACTCGGACCGAGTAAAAGAGAAAACAAGACCCGGGAGGAATAGGTTTATAGGAGTAAGAGTAATTTCAGGAAAAGAAAATAATAGGTATTTATAGTTGTCAACATAGAATTTGTTTTTATACCACAACAACTTGAAATTTTGTGTGAAAACGCCCAAATATCTATCCTAGTAATATGAATCTGAAGAGTTTGTTTGTTTGAACGCGCTAATCTCTGGAATTACACGTCGGATTTGAAAAATTCTTTTTCTTCATGATATCTACATTCATGAGGAAGGTTATCAGGCATTACGTTACAATTATTAAAGCGGGTGAAATCGCGGGGCACAGCTAGTAATTAAATTTTTTTGTCGTTGACATGAAAATAGACAGTACTTTCAAAACTAAAGCCTTCCTACCGACAGTTACCTATTTAGATTACAATCATCGCTTTATTAGCGAGATTAAATGCTAGGGGAGATGGGCAAGTACTCGTAGTAGCCCGAATATACTCAAATATCGTAAGCGTAACGATAACATCTACTTTCAAACGCATACCTACAAGTACAACCAAACGCGGTTCCAGGATTTGTGCACTTAGTTCAGGGTTCTATCTAAGCTGATTTCAACTGTATAGAATTCAGTGATTCGATTCGATGGATACTAGAGATTTTAGTTGATAATACCTTTTTCTTGAAATCTCACCTATATTTTGAAATATCAAAATAAGATTTCAATTGAATTTTCGGGCCATTGCCCGAAGTGCTTTTGTTGCTTAGTAACTCAAACTTCATACCTCTTTGCAAAAAACCACAGGGTGCCCTCTAATCCGACGGATGATTTACCTTAGACTGTGATGCCCATAAGAGGTACACAGCAGCAGATGCAAGAAACTTCAAATAAAAATACCTATAAACTTCCACTATAAAAATTAAATATTTATCTAAGGGAGGTAAGTATCTTTTCTTAATATTGATCGGTTATTAAATATTAACTAACTGTATAAAGATTGAACGTCATGATCAAATATCATAAACTGGTCAGTTCTTGCTCTGTTTTGTAGTTTATATGTAGCGATTTGATTTTTAATTCGCTTATATTTCGTGCTTGGCGTACAGCGAGCCGACTCTGAAACCAAAGAGCCCCGTTCCAGTCAATTACCCAGTGTCTAAGGTAGACCTGTGATAAATTCGCGCCGTGACCTGCATCAACAAATCCGAGTAAACACGAATTTTATCTCTAGTTTTATCTTATTTTCCTAAAGAAAATTTTGGGTGCGACACGTAGTAAAAATATCAAGAGGCTGTTAAAAGGTAAATTTAGGGTACGTGTCTTAAATTATAACGGCTTTTCTTTCGTTGCGGGAAGTTATTTGCATTGTGCTGCCCTCCAGGGATCGGGCGGTTTGCGGTTTCTCCGCCAGCTTTTCTGGTGAGATCGTGCAGAAATTTAAATTTAAACGAACAAATGTTTCGTGTAAACATATGTACGTAAATGCGGACGACTATTAAGTACAAAGCGAGAATGACATGTGAGTTCAATAAAAATGTACTAGTAGTAAGACCGATATACTCGTAGGTGGGTACAAATACATTTAAACTGTCATGTGTCAAAATAATCTGACATATACCTTTTACCTACTTTATTTGTTAGTATTAAAGAGGTCAGTCACAAAAAGAAATAAGTTAGGTATTTAAGAAACTCTTTAATTAGAGTTTCGCCTAGAAAAGCGTCATAATAAGCATACGAAATTATCTTGTAATCAAGAGCATGTAATATTATTTCATATGTAATAATAAGACAAAAATAAGATATTATAGTTTGGTGTCATAGCAAACAAACTCTATTTACAAAAATATTTATTAAAGACTTTAAAGATGAAGAAATGTTCAAATAAAATAATGTCTTCAAAAGTTTTTACTTGGAGTTGCTGAAGGGGATGCGCGTAAAGACAATCGAAGTTTTAATTACTTTTAAATTCTCATTTGCACCAGCCAGAAAAATTAATGTCCGAAAGATTCTGTTTGAGAAAAATACGAGACACTCATCGAAACGATTTGTTTACTGCCTGTGCGCCTAAATAAAGAACTTTGGTCAAAAACGAATAGGAAAACAAATTTAACTACTTAATACGTTTTTGGAACTATTATTGTGTGAAAAAAAAATCATTTATTTACTATCTACCTTTGTTTCTACTACGTATGGTTCGTCCCGGAAAATGGAAATTGAGTTAGGTACCTAAGTATGTTTTTGATGATATCGAATAATAATTCGTATTGTTAAACAAATTGAAATTGAGATATCGTAGGTACGGTGCCAAATGTTCTATAGATAGCTTAAATAACTCTATGAAGCCATTTTTCTTTGTATTATAAGATACTCGTATGTTACCATTCTTACTGAAATAGTTACTATCTTTTAAAGTTTTTTGAGAGTTTTTTGAGCTTAAACCAAGAAGCAAAATCATACAGACACTTTTTTTAAGAAATTAAGTAGACTTGAGTATACTGTCCACAGACACATGTATTAGTCTTTGCGACCCATTGATATCCTACGTTAAGTTCAACCTTGATATTATGTTGAACCTATGTACAACCTCAAATGGCATGATTCTGAACACCAACTCACCTATACACTTACAGTTGTAATTATTCTTGAAGGCTAGTTCATAAAATAAAATCTATAAATGTTTATACTTATTAACTTTGTTTACTCGTGTAGGTACCGATAGATGATGTTTGTATAAGCTCCTATTCACAAACGAAACTAAACCAACTAGAATATAGGAAAACATAGAAGTTTCAAAATTCTATTTTAAATAGATATTATGTTAGTTCATTTTTTTCATTTACTTACGCTATTTTCAGTTCCATACTTTAACGACTCGTATTTTACGAATTAATTCAGCAAAAGGGGTCAGTTTGAGGGGGACTATAATTATTGAGTTTAACGACCAACTGATTTCGGAAAAGGGAGAATCAGTTTCATTTGGAATTTTATGAGACTTTAATGACAGAAAGTGACTGAATGCGGTCATTAGGCATTAGAATAGCTTTGAAGGTCATAAATAAAATAGTACCGACTTATTGGAAAAATAATATTTTAAGGTTTTAGGTACATAAGTACCTACCTATTATAGTTAAAAATGTTTCTACTGTTAGAACTTAAAACAACAAGGACGCATGGACGAACAAATCAAATCAAATAACATAAAGTTTAGCCCACATAATACGAATAGTACCTACTCGTAAATACACATCTTTTATTGAATGTAAGGATATAAAGATACGCTTGGTAATAGATTTTCGGCAAATTCATTGGCAAGGGGGCGCTGAGCCAAAAAAGTTTAGGAGATACCGCGCCAAACCAGCGAACCGTCAGTTAAATAATAAAAGCTAAATAAAAATAGCAGACAATTTAGAACCGGCGTAGAGTAATTGTTACTGACTGCAGGCTTTAAAGCTCCTTACAAGTTAAAATGGTGTTATGTAAGAATCGCTTTAACTTCTAAGGTTGTAGAAGTGGTTCTATCTACTCAGAAAACAATTTAACAAACGCACAGCGTTTAGCTAAACTTCATTCAATCGTTCCAGATTTGTAAAGATTGTACGATAAAGTTTGTATTAGATACTAAGTCTTAAAATTCAAACTACTGTAATTCTAAATACGCCGACGAGTCATGTGTATAATAGAAAATTCGATAGAATTCTCTTGTAATAGAAGCTTGTGTGCGTGTGTGTGTACCTCAGAATAATTAATTACACAAGAACAGATCTCATCCCGGTTTTAAGGCTTCTTAGAAGCCGTATTGCTACCGAAAATAATTACGATAACCACACAAACTGTATTATTGTGTTTTTTGTTTTTATTCAATTCTAATTGTTACATTATATTCTATTCTGTTGTTTCATTTTTGTTGATATACGACTATTTATTTTACAATCATATAAAATCGTCGTGTCAAAGGTGGTTGTAAGTAGTCGAACACAACCCATCATTGTCCCGAGGCTTGGGCACTGGTCTTGTCTCCAATACGAGAAAAGTTTTCACTATGAAAAGAAATATGTACCTACTTGTAGTAGGTAACGCACGTGTTTTCTATTTTACGAGAAATTTGTACAGACATTGAACCTTTAACAAGCTTTTGTTTATTTTATTTCCTTTCATATCAGTTACCACATTACCTCGGAAATATCTACTTGGCAGCGACGATTTGATTGATTTAGATTTTAGGCTGAGTGTCACGATTCTCTCAAAAAAATACCTTCTTCATAGGCAAATATGGCATAATTCTGACGATCTTATTTATCCAGGCCATTGTACGATAAGACCGTGACGAGGTCTCGCATGAGCGGATCCAATACATACATTAATACATTTCTAAAGTAATAATCCTCTTTTAGAAATCAAAACATCTTTTCGGAAACGTTTTTTGTCGTGTTTTCAATGATGCTGGTAGGTACCTACTTTAGCATTATTCAAGGTCATTAGACTTTTAATTTATTATACAAAATTATGACTCCTATAAAGGTTGCGTTGTATCCATCATCATCAACCAATCAATATCCAACTACATGGCACGGGTCTCATCTCTAGTTGGTTAATTTCATATTCCATTTGAAGAACATTACCACTAACGTTACCGCTAATGTCATTTAATTGCTTTACTTGAAATGCATAATAACTTAGAAACCGCTAACGAGCTATCATCGCATTCACCTAAATCGAGATTTATAATAAAAAATGTAACTGAAAGAATTTTAATAACACCTTCCGACTATTATAGTTAGACTTACTCGCACTTTTAATTTCGTATAGTCTGTAAATATGCCGCTAGCAGGAACAAGGTAGGTACATCTAACAACAGCCAACACAAAAACACCCCTTCAGAACTTTACGGCACTTCACCCCGAACCCCGAAAGTCGTCCCAGTAATTGTTCTGGTGGGAATTCTCCAAAGAATAATCACACTTCACTTCATTTCATTGTTCAGTGTAAATCTGGGAGCATATTTAAGAAATTAACATATTTTATCGAAAGTTTTCAAGTTGAACAACGTGCCTCTTCGTAAGGAATCGTTTTAGCCATTAGATGTTTGTTATTCCACGCACGGGCGGTGGGCCGATAATCTGTTATTTTATTTGACATCGTCGACGTGACAACTCGGTGCGATGCAACATTTTACCGCCGTCGTTCCAGGGATAATGGTGCGAAAGATAAACGTTTTGCGCTCTGGAAAAACTTAATACAAAACGAAAAGGACTGGGAATAAAATTCCTTGATCGCAAATCGGTGTTGTTTACCATCTGTGTCAGGAAAATGATCGTGTGTTACAAACACTATAAATTTAATCTATCTATGTATCTTTGTATATATTTCCTGCGCTTGGGTATAGCAGTGCAACGTTCTAAAGGTACGAACATAAATGCTTTAATACGAAGCCTTAGCTGAAGTACTGGCGTGAGTTAAATGCCTTCGGGGAAGGCAATTGGCCGTCAAATTTTTAATTGCCCTGTCTGTTTCCATGCAAGAGCTTGTTAGAAAGAGGCCTCAGGCATACCGGTATTTCCCAAACGGATTCAAACACTCATTGTCGATAAAATCATAAGACTCGTACATCAATCAAAATACTAGCAAATATACTTCGTTTAGGGTCTGTTTCTCCGTTTCCAGATAAAGTCCCTGATAGTCTTTTAAGAACTTGTCTGTCAGATAAACTGTAACTCTTTATGGTGTATAGTAATAGCCTTTCTTATCACTTAAAAAGTATTCAGATTAATGTTTTCTTCAAACGTTAACGTTTTAATGTTAACGTTCTGACAGAAATTCCAATAAGTAAATGAATATCATTAATCATATTATGGTTAATGATTTATACATATACATAGGTAATTAAAAATTTCAAACATTGGGTTCACGCACGTTTTACTGAAATGACATTTAAATGCATCGCTTTTATTTGGTCGTTTTAGATGTAAATAAAATGTTTTTCTCTTAAATACCAAAAAAATACACAATGAGGAGTTTTGCTACCCCACACTAAGCTCCTTACAATTATTAGTCAAGCGGATATAATCGGCCTAATAACACAATCCTTTTAAGGAAACAAGCAAGAAAAGGTGTTCAACCTTTTTGTGCGCGCCTCCACTCCAATCCCGTATAACTCCACTGAGACAAATTTAGCTAAGGATCCGAGATGGACCCTTCGCACAATTAGCCAATTAGGCGTGAGCTCTTTGAAAATTCAAAAAGTTTGCTAGAAGCTTTAACTAGAAATAATGTTAACGTAAACTAACCTAACGTTACGTTATCGATTAATAGTATAACTTATCGATAGTATAATACTCGCAGAGTCACCCCCATACGCTGACAATTTATCGTTAGGTGGCCAGTCGGAATGCTCACTAAGTTTAGTTGATAAAAAAAGTCTCATGTGGTCTTTAATTCTAGCGTCTATCTTTCAGTGCAGCGGTTCAGAGAGCCTTACTTGTAGTACCAATAAAAAAACACTAGAATTCCCACGCTAGGATTACCTGTATCGGGATTACCATGACCCCAAGATCGAGACTGCGAACAGAGATCTAAGTTCATCATTTTAATTTGTGACCAGTCAATCGTACAAAAAATAATACAGACAAATTGAATACCTTGTCCTTAAGCTAAAAAGAAGACAAAGAAGTTACCAATTATAATATGTGTATAGAAGTAAAATCAAATCAAAATTATTTTGAAAATAGATAGCTAACATCTATAACACCTACACAACTTTGCCTACTCTACTAAAGGTTTCAAATACACAAGCGACAAAAACAAAATTGCTGGTGACAGTTTCTCACAAAATCAACAGGTCGTCTTACAGTAGGTAAAGGATGTCTTGTTATTTCCTGTAAATGACGTTATGCTTGTACACGCGACACGTATCTATGTACTTTGGAGCTACTCTCTTCAAACCGATATATGTTTATTGACACCCCAAACAAATCTTATAATGGTGTATCTCACCTTCTCAGCGTTAGTCTGCTATTATTATTATTAGTCGCGGGAGTAAGCATGTTGTCCGTATATTATAACTGCGTATCATTAGTTCTGTTAATATCCAAGTTTGGCAAGGACATTCAATTAGGGGCGACTCATTAATTGTCGTGACAAATGACGTAGGTAGTCTTTGGTAGGCCTCTAAGGACTCGTGTAAGCAACCGCGTAATTACCGTAATGTATGCTTTTTAGTGAAGCGCGAATAGCCCAGCTGGTAGTGTAGATCGCAAACGTTCACATTGTTAAGCAACGTCGGGCGCGGCCGGTACTCGGATGGGTGACCGCTAGTGGCAAATTTCATGCGCGCT
>DWAV01001878.1:0-12351 GCA_018231305.1 Noctuana lactifera | reverse complement strand
CCTACGCTCCGTCCTCTTTGTATCTGGTCCGTGTTCCTCTCATTATGAACAAGCGAGGTAAAGTTGAACGCGTTTCAGGTTTTTGTATGTCTTTCCAACGCGCTGTAATTTGTCACTTCGGACGCCTGGGACACAAGTTAATAGCAGTAGGCGATCATTAAATAAATTATAATGCATGGTAGTAGTCGAGTCTGTGTCGTGAGATCCATGGACACATTCGGATAGTGGGGATGTTGCAAACATTTCATATTTTATCATTGACGGCCCGTGTGGTGTATTGGTTACCACGCCAGTCCAACATTCGAAGGGTCCCGGATTCGATTCCCGGTGGGGCAGAAATTTAAAAGATAAATTTGGATTTCTGTCTGGGTGTTTGTGTATTTGTCTTTGTGTGTGTCCATGGCCCCACGACACAGGGAATCCTAGTGTGGGGCTGTGAGTGTGAAGCGTTATTTATTATTTATTATTAAAACTTAGTCATAGTTACATACGAGTATATCCAAGATCGAATAGTCTAATTCACGTATATTTCTCAAGAACGTCTGACTAGATTCGAACCTTACCTTCCTCATGAGCTCTCGGCAAAAAAAGGAACTATAAAAAGGCCAAAAATTTTATTTCTTACATTATATTTTTTTTAATTAAGTATTTTATTTATTTCGATTTTAATTTACGCAACAGCTAATACAAACTCTTAAATCACATTTCCGTTGTCACCTACTCTTTGGACCCGATCCCGTGACGCATAATTACGGGCGTGACGCACATTATTCCCGCCAACTATGCCGCGGGATTTAATTGCTGATCCCGCAGTTATTAATTAACGTTATCAGAGCTTTGGCCTGCTTTGTTTTTACGAGGTACCTTTTGTACGGTTTCACGGAGCCTCAGGATAGATGTGATCGTAATTAGGTAGAGGGTAACGTAATGAGCTCATGTTAATGGGATTTTGAAAATATCCTTGCGATTATATATTTCAAACGATCTTTATTAAGGATATCATATTTACAATGGAGTTTAGATTTCAATATATTCAGTAGGCATTTGTTGTTTTCTGTCGCGTTCCAAATAATTCCTATTTAATCAACTTCGAATCGAAAGGAATATTTTATTGGCATTTGAAATTTCACTAAAAAATCGGATAATACGAGTATACCTTCTTTCAAAAAAAGCTTGAATAATTGGATCATTCTCCAATTTAAATCCATTATTATGTTATTTTGTTAATAATTCCAATTTTTTATTATATAGGTACTATGTACTGAACATATTGATACCTACTCAAATTTCTGGATATTCCGTATTGAGAATATGATATACAATGCATAAATATATATACTATTCCTTGCGTAGCCGAAGTTTAGGTTCATGCTTTTGTATACGAGTTAGGTACCTAAGGGTGCTGCCTTGTTTAGACCAATTTAGTTCAGAGATAAACTTTGTTTGGGGGAGAGCATAAACGTTCCATAAACTTAAATTAAAACAACATGATAGGTTTAATGGTTTTGTGAATTATTATATTAAATTTTCTTAACTTCTTCTTTCTTTCTTTCTTCCTTCCTTCCTTCATTTCTTTCTTTCTTTCTTTCTTTCTTTCTTGAATTTCAATTGTAGAAAACTGCAAAGTATTATAATGAATTTGCTTCATTTTGCACTTTTTCCATGATTTATAAACAATAAAAAACAGGTAAATTAGCAAAAAGACGCATCATTGCTGATGCATAAAAATCGAAGACAGTTGGTTGTAGTCTTAAGACAATTAGTTCTAGTTCTAGTCTGTAGATTGGTAAATTTAAATAAACGATAGTTAAAAAGTCATCGCTTAATCGGGTAATTATGTTATCTGTTTTATTTGAATTTTTAAACAGTCGATAAAGAAAATAAGTATGTATGTACTCTTTACATTTTACATACATATAGTAAAGTACTTTGATTATTATAACCTACTTGACTTTATCACGTAATATCTTTCTTGTAAGCCAATGTCGCCGAAAGAGCAGTTATCTACCTCATTTTCAGACTCAATCACGGATCCAAAAGCTCCAATCTGAAATAACGGCCGGTAATTACTGCGAAATAGCCGCCGGTTGACGCTAAATATCCATTAGTTTGGGCGGGCGACATTGACAAATCACTATAATTCACAGGATGAAACTGATCATTAGTTTACTAATTCAAGGGTTGTGAACATTATCCCGTCTTGGGAGGTAAGGTCCTTTGTTCAAGTGCATGTTCAATGAAGAACGCCTTCATTGAACGATACAATACTATACTGACCCCAATCCGACATCCATCCATCAGTATTTAGATGTCCACTGCTGGACATCAGCCTCCGTTCAATGGCGCCTCAGTCCGTCCCTCCACCTCCCTCATCAGTCCACAGGGTCAGAGGACGACCTGTGGTCCTTTTGCCGAGACGTGGTCGCCATTCGAGGACTTTCCTTATCCATCGGCTGTCAGTCCTTCGAACGATGAACAACGACATCACCTACTTTACAATAGACTTTATTTGCAAGAATAAGATTTTACAAGTCTTGTTCTAATGTACCTACAGTTCCTTTTAATCTACCTAATAGGCATGCAAATAGTCTATGAAATTTATGACATTTTTGGATCTGTCCTGTTCCTACATAATGTAGGCATTTGGTATAATTATATTTGTTGTAGCACCTGGGTAAAAAAAATATTTACAAAATCATGATCAAAACGCCTAGTACCTCTGTAACGCTGAGAGTTTTTCCATCAGCTTCTGTCTCCCGGCCATTTTGAATATGGTCGATATCCAAAATGGCGCCCTGAACTGATAAACCGATTACAACTTGATTTGGTGATAGTATTATAAAGTTGTCAGCTATCATGTCTGACTTCTTAACAATGTAAGTGGAATCTATATTAAAACCATTGTGTGTTACAACCAATGCCATGAAACAGTTGTGTTGTAAATTAATCGTGTCGCGAGAACCGGCCATTGATACAGCTAATTACGCTATTAGGTATGACATTCCGCTTAATATATTATTACGTTGTTAATTAAATGTACGTTGTGTATTAATACTTTGATAAAAAAGTTTGATTTGTTTATATAATTGTTCATTTGTTTACCGTAGAGTGTTGATAAAAAGTTTGATTTGTTTATATAATTGTTCATTTGTTTACCGTAGAGTGTGATCTTTTCTTAGAAATAAATGTATAATTTAGGACCTTTAATATAGCGATATCAGTGTTATAGCTTATAACACCTTTTCTATTATAATATATTTTCATTTCATAATAAATCCATTAAAACTGGCAAACTTATCGTTAATAGGAGAGGCAGAGAGACTCACACGTACCTACCGCCTGATGTTAAAACGGTGTTAGGTAGTTGCCAATGACTGATCGTTTGGCTTCTTTCTAGCAGCTAAAATATCCAACTGCATCTGCAGTGTAGCGTGTAGCTATTATTAACGAGACAATTTTAGCGTTAAAAATACGTGCGACCACTGAAGGCCTATCGCCGTATGTCGATTTGCCTAATCTTTCTGAAATCTCGACTATAATATTGCTCAATGATACAATGCGGGTATGATAATACCAAAAACAAACTGTTTAAATGTAGCCGAAAAATGCTATCATTTTTAAAAGGGGTCCAATCAGAGCATTTGAAATAATCGCCGGTAATGACTGCGGAATGGCCGCGAGTTGACACTAAATTTCCATTAGATCGGGCGTGAGCGACGTTGACAAATTACTATGACGCGCCGCAGAATTGAACTGGTCATTAAACTGATTTGAGGGTTCAAATGTTGTTGTTGCCTTAGATTGAACCAAATCGTACCTATGTACCTAACAATGTGACTGATTTTGAACGAATTTCTCGTATTTTTAAGTGAACTGTTTTCGACGGTTAATTGGCGGAGGATACAACGAACTAAGTTTTCTGTTTCCGGAAGGCTTGTCAACTGACACAATATATTTTCTAGATTATACCTCTGTCTAAGTTTTTCGATTTTCTGTAAAATTTAGTCAGTAAGTTAAAACATTGAACCGCTTTATTACCACCGCTGAGAGTAGAAAAGGATATTACTTCATTCCTCATTTCTGTCTGCGTAAAATTGTTGCGCTTATTCTAGTAGTGGAAACAACATTTCCATACAGCTGTCGTCAAGAAGAGATCTAAATAAAAATCTTGAACACTGGAGTGAAAAATACAATTCTTACCTCGGAGACTAAAAAAGAAAAATATATTTCTCATTGTTTTGTGACGTGAAGGACGCTAACACACAAACGAAGTTTTGTTTATACAGTACAGTGCTTTTGTACGTCAGTCCAGAGGTCGTCCAAGACGCTTAGTTGAGCATATTAAACTGGTCCTATTGTCACAAGAAACACTAACTTTTCTTAACAAAAATTGCATTGTGTTGAGAAGTAACATAGTCATGTCTTAGTAGTAAATAGAAGTAAAATTTAGGCGTATTGTTCATGAAATAAGGGAGCAATAAATGTTTAACTTGAACCGATTCATTCTTCATCGAATACCAATAATCTGTCACTTTTTTCAGCACTTAATTCTTATTTCTTTCTTACCATTTCCACCTCACCACAAGTATAATTGTATACCTATGTAATTTGAAATTTTTTTTCCAATCTTTACAACTGATTTCACTGAAAGCAAATTACATTGAATTAAAAACATTTTTGCTAGTTTTAATAGACATAAATAAATTCAAACAGATACCAAAATCCAAGTATCCGTAAGTAAGTAAGTATGTGGGAATAAATTCCCGAATTCCAGATCCATACGGGTGTTGGCAACAGATAAAAAATTGTGGCGGTTTTGGAAAAGTTCCAGACCAGATCTTGCAGTCGTAGACGGACGGTGCTTGAATCCGATGTGGTTTTGTTTACAAGGGCGGTTTAGGTCTAGAATGCTCCTCAGAACTTTAAATCTAGGTTACATTGAGAACGTGTTGGTTTTGTGTTTATTGGGTTCGCTGAGAATTTGTTGTGAATTGTGAATATGTTTTTTTTGTTTATTATGAACCTCATACGCGTAAAAGACTTTTAAGTATGTGAGCATAATAAACGAAAGAGTAGGTAGTATCAATCTTAAACAAGCCCCTATTATTTAAAATTTATATTTTGTGAGCGATCAGCGAAATTCTTGCGATCAATCGTATTGCCTAAGTGCTCGGTTTAATGTCGTTCGCTGATCGTCGATCGCTGCAATCAATGATTGTGTAGGGAAAATAACTTGTGAAGTAATAACGTTTTTCTTTTGGAAATACTACATTGGAAAAGTATAATGTAATGTATGTATGTATGTAATTATAAAAGTATAAATATATGGAAAAGGACAACCGTGCTGCTATCAGTCACACCAGCCAGCCAGTACACCGGAGGCTGATGGTCGCCTCATGTAAGTGTGGCCGGCAACGGCACCTTTCCACGGCAACATATGAAATGCTTTATTTTCTTCACGGCAGACATGGGTGCTGCGGTGGTACTTCCCCGGTCGCACCATACAAGTTCTACCAAGACGGTCAAATGTCGATTAACAGAGAATGAAAGTACTACATCGATTTTGACGCAGAACATTGTGTATATACAGAGCTCGATAAAAACATCCGGATAGAGTTTCTAATGATTATGTATGCATCGACTAATTGTTGAAATAATTGAATATTTGAACTTGCCAACCATATCGGGAAATGGGTGGTGCACGAATTGTTCCTGAACATGACCGATTATGAATTTAATGAATGCATTAATACGAGCAATTAGACGAAGCGAAGTGTATGGCGTGTGTCTACAGACTGTTTACATACCTATTGTCAACCATATACCTAATATGTTTACTACTCGTATGTATTGTATAGTGTATTGTTGTAGTAGTGCGTATTGTATATATATTTTATTGTATCTCGAGATGCCTGTTCCTTTTTAGTAAAAAATACATTTTAATCCTATTATTAGGTATGTTTGGATTGCAGTTGTTTGCCATATTTTGAATTGTCGCATCTTTATTCACTTATATGAGTCTACGCTACCTCTATCTACGTTTTTAGCGAATATTTAGAACCAGGCGAATAGTCAGCGCTACTGTTTTGATTTCAAATACAAAATTGACCGAAGATATGCTGCGCCATTAAAAACAATCCTATTTGGGTAAAACGTACAAATATTTATGCTTAAAAACACATTATACTTCAATCGTTTCTGTGGAAAATTTTAATTCAAAATGTAAGAGGACAGTTTTGTTTTATAGCGTCACCTTGGCCCAAGTTTTATGAGCCATCATTGTTTTACGGTTTTCGGCAAACTTGGTCGAGAATGACGTCATTGGAGATTTTAACGGCACTCCCTGACACGATGCGTCCCACCCGTGTTCACTTTGTGGCCATTAATTTTTTTCAAGTTCTTGGTAGGTCATAGCTATCTATGCCCAATAATATACATTGATTAAAACATGTACATAATATTATATTATATATTATAATTATATTAAAACATTACATTACATGAAATATTTAAGTAGGTATCTAATGATTTGAATGGATAATCTTATTTTACATAGTAATTAAACATTCAATATTTTAAGTAGTGTGTGCGTTTAGCTACCAAACATTTTATAAATTTTTCTTTTTTTGCAGGTAAGATCGAGTCCAGTGAAAAAATTTCAGTGGATTCCCGGCTTTTGGCATTGAGTTTACAAAATCTTAATTTTCGTTTTATTTCAACCTTGATGATTTTCTTTTCCTTGTTGAAATAACGATTTTTTTCTTCATTTTTTGTTAATCTGCATATTCGTTGCTTAGTATAAAATTTGTTTTTGTACAACTATTATATTATATGCTATTGTATATTTCATCTATTTTAAACGTTTTTACACATGAATACACACTGCTCGCGTTCTTCAGTAGGTACGTACTTAAACTGATCTATACATTTAAAGTTCTTTGTCCTGAATGGCTGACTGACGGATCAACGCACAGCCTAAACCGCTTATCGCAGAGACCTGAAACTTGGAGGCTGTGTTCTTTGTATGACGTAGGCACCAACCAAGAAAGGATATTTCCGAAATTCTTCCCCTAAGGGTGAGAAAAATGGGGGCTAACTTTGTATGGGGCAAGGTGATTCGACGGACGAAGTTGCAGGTATAAGCTAGCGGTGAAGAAGATGTAAGATAAGTATCAATCATCAATTCATGTAGACGTACGTTTTGACGTGTGCTCGTTTAGATTTTTCTCTGTACAATATTCTCGTCACAGGCAGGGGAAGTGTCAATTAATCACTTTACTTTCCTCTAAAGGGCTGACGCATGACGTTAAAACATGGGTTACACACAACACAGTAGGTTGGTAATATGGACTTACACACGGGTTGAAATTTTGACTATAAACATGTTCATATTTTTCTAAATGCCAATGCGTATCTACATTATTTTATTTTTAATTTGACAATGCAACAGTTTTTTACTTAAGTAATTAAAATTGTTTTTAATTTAATACACATTGATAATTGTAAACAGTAATAATAATGGACGTAAAATTAAAATTGAATAATTGACGGACTGATAACAAGCAGAGTTAGTTGTTTTTCCATTACTTACAAATAAAAACAAAATCTTAATTTTTCCTCATAGTATTTTAGTCAAACAGATATTTTATATTCCGGATAGCATTAAGATATATATATTTATATATATATGATACTAACTAAGTACGTAGATATGTTAGTATGGACACTAATAAAACATTATTTATGTATGTTCGCGCAACGGAAGCCGGCTACGCACATCTGTAAACTAATTAGCTTCTCATTATGGTGTTGCTTCTCAATGAATTTAGCAACGACGCATGTATAGTGATGTCGTGGTTACGTGATCTGACTGATAACTAAGTAGTGTAACATATACTTACATCGCATTGAATAATATAATTGAGTATTATTAGCGCTGATTGATACACGCTAACGTTCGTTAGTAATGAGCATTTGATTTTTTTTTTATCTGATTTTGTATAAATTTCCTATCGTATTTAACTACTTATGTCTAGTTACTAAGTTTTTTAAGATATCTTATTCCTCAGTGACATTTAAGAATTTAATAAATTGAGAGACTTTTTGGTGTTTTGAATTCTTGTTGTTAACCAAATGAAGATGTTGTGACGTCAAACATAAAAAAACAATAAAAACCATATTATAAATTTTCATTCCTAATCGAAATTTTTTTAATTTAAAAAAAGGCCTTCAATCGATTTTATTTAACTGAGGAAACGCTCAAAATATCGTTTCGTATATTCGTCCACCTTTGGCACTTGGCTACCGCTAATCGATGGGGGATGGCCGTTATCTCGCTCGCACGCCGCAACATGGCCCCGCTGTATGGACTCTATAGGCTGGCATTCAGTTGAAAGTGTTCGGGGGTGAACATTTTGTTCATTCAAGCTCACGCCTTTTCGACCTTTCGCGTTTGACTGGATCTTGGACCTTTACTTTACTACTCTGAATGCTGTTCCAGTGACAATTAGTAAAATATACTTACTAGCTTAAACCCGCATCTTCGTCTGTGTAAATTTCCTAATTAATTACCCAGGAATCACGTTATCCCATACATACTTTTTCCTTTTTCACCTCTTTAGCGTTTCACAAAAATATACATACCTACATAAATACATACATAAATACATACAGTCGGAAAACAAATCCTTTCTGGCGCTTTCGGATCAAACGTTACGATTCCTGTTCTTCATCATTGGTCTTGAACTTAATCTGCTATCAGGCTAAAGCTATACTGTACAGTTAATCATTTGTGATTTACACTTCATTTTAAAGGAGTGCCGAGAGTTTTTTTCCACCGGCTTTTTTCTCCCGGCCTACCTTAGCCAAAAGGGCGCCTAAAGCCGATGTACTGTATTATTTGGCGTTCATCGAGTGTATACAAATAACTTATGATGAATAAAAATGTTTTTATTTTATTTTAATCTATTTTTTGTGACAGTGAGTTCCTATATTTATTTCAAGTGATCTAGTAGTCTCAGGTTGATTCATGACACGATCGCATGCTTCACACTATTAGTCTTAATTACACTTTGATTAAACGAAAGTCTTAAATGTTTACTCAACATAAATTGTGTTTATTTATAACGTAACGGTCTAATTTTGTCGGTGTTTATTCGTTTCATATCAATGTTTGATATTTGTAGAGAAATTCGCAATTCAAGTATTCCTACCTAAAAATATCTTTATACTTGGAGTTTGTGTAAAAATTTATAATAGTCCCAAATGGTGGTTATGTTTTGGCAAAAGGACCTGTCCGACCTGATGGACTGATGATTTGATGAAGATAGCAGTTGAAGGTTTTCTACAGGATTCGCTCGCAGACTGGCGCCAGGCTCTAGTCATTGAGACTTGCCCTATCAGTAGGAGAACCGGTATGGTCTAGAATTCTTATTCTCCGTGAGAGCGATATCACAATAATGTAAATTTTAAAATCATAAAGTCTATTCCTTACACTCATGAACTCAAAAGTGACAGAGAAAAGAAAATCACTTTTGTTTTAATTCGAAAAACTGACGAGTTTCAAAATATTTGAATAATATACTCGTATAATATACTACAAAACTTGTTTTCAAACTCCAAAGATACATTTTCAAGTTCTTTCTCGGTCTTCGGATTCGCCGACGAGGTTCGCTTCCGCAAAGAAGCTGCTTCATCGAAAGTTACTCAAATTGGATAATTGCGTTGAAAGTCGACGTCAGGTTTCAAAGCAGAACTTTTGCGTAAATGTTAGTATGCGATTTTTCTTGCTATGTTGGCTAACTTATTTAATGATGCAATTTTTCTCAAAACGTTACGTTGGTAGATACAGACTAGTTATTTTATATTCAAAAGTGACCAGATATTATCATCAATAGTCTTTCTGCGGTGATTGCCCAGTGGCTATGAATCTGGCCTCTTATTCGAGAGGACCAGGTTTGATGCGGCATGTACCAATAATGTTTCTAAGAAATGTATGTTTAACTCTAGATATTAAAGGAAAAGTATCGTGACATAAACCTGTATGCTTGAGAGTTCACCACAAAAGTTCTCATGTTCGTGACGCATCAAGATCGCGGTGGACTTATTTAAAAATTAATTTCTTACGCTTCATCATTTAAAGTTTTGACCTCCTGGGAATAGGGGGAACCGGGATGGTAACCACTACCTACACCACACTGATCGTCAATTAAGGTAGACTAGAAATTCTTAATCGTGTACTTTGAGTATCCAAGACTGGATACAAATAAATAAATAAATAACGCTTCACACTCACAGTCCCACATTAGGATTCCCTGTGTCATGGGTGCCGTGGACACATACAAAGACAAGTACACAAACACCCAGACCGAGAACACAAATCTAAATTCATCATTTAAATTTCTGCCCCGCCGGGAATCGAACCCGGACCCTTCGATTGGTGGACTGGCGTGGTAACCACTACACCACACGGGTCGTCGATTATTGATGTAAAACAGAGATAGATAGGTAATTCAGATTGGTAACATAACTTCTTATATTAAATTACTACATTAGTAATGGCCTTGGTTGAAGCCGTAGAGAGTAATATAAACTTCGAGAGTATCAGATTGTTATAACGTATTTGATATGTGTGTTTAAATAATTCAATTACGTGTCGGTTTACAATCCGAGCGTTGATATGGAGGCTTGATTATAATCTGTGGAAACTTTGTTATGTCTCTTGTTCTTGTACCTAATATAAAGCCTTATTTGTTTTATTGGTTGTAGCTAAATGTGTACAAAAAATCGCTCTGTATATTCGACAACAATTTAATATATTTATATGTATTTTGTCTACATAAAAATAACTGATAAGTGTGAAAAAATAAGAATTATAATTATTATGTTCACCTTTTCTGCCCCACTACTAATCAATGACACAGTTAGAACAATTAGGGTCAGTTTAACAGAATCCTGATAAAGTCCGTGATAATCTTTTATAAACTTATCTATCAGATAAACTTTAATTCTTTATTTATCTGGTGTCTGGTGCATTAAGTCAGATTCAATTGACGATCGTACGAGATATGACAACGATTTTAGAAGAAAATATCTTATAAGTTATTACAGAATTAAAGTGAATTGGGAAACGAAAAGAAGGGTGAGCGAGCGTGGCAGACGGGGGCGAGAAGGGTCTTAGAATGTCGCCTATTGCCTACCGACCTAATTTTTTTTTGTTATATTTGTTGTTATTGTTAGTTAACTTCTCTTTATCCGATCCGATTCTGAAGTCCATACAGACAAAGTCGCGGCAAATAGCTAGTTAATATACATTATATAGGTTTGTTCATTGTATGAGTATCGAGAAAATGATGGCATATTGAACTCCCAGTATAATAAGTTGAGAGACGTAGATAAAACCAGAAATCGTGTCAAGTAGGTACGCAATGAGCCCATGAAGAGATTTACCACAAAAGGGTATACTGAAAGGTTGAAACCATTCAAAATTGATCATAAAATGCTGTATAGAAGTATAAAATAAAAATGTCCATCAATTTAATTTCACTCATAATAATTTTCATTAAATGGATAATGTAATTGCATAGCTGAAAGATCTCCATAAAATTCTCGAAGGACAAGTGAAGTCCATTGACCTGCATTTGGCCACCGTGGTGAACTATTGCCTAAACTATTTTCATATTTTCTCAAATATTATGATGAGTGATCAAGACTACTTAACGAGTAGGTACCTATATGTTCGCGTCGCATTACCGCGTTTATATTTCACCCCAGACAACGGGTAATACAATAATTATTAAAAAGTGTTTCATTTCATTTCTGAAAGGCAACTCAACACGAATATGAACTAGTCAACTGTTTAATATATTGCCAAGTGTTTATCGTCTATCGAGTTTCTGAAAGCAAGATTATCTTAATAATCGTATGTCGATCAAAATTGATTTGACAGAGCTGTGTTAATCATGATCACTTAATACATTCTAACAAGCCTTTCAGAAACTGACAGTAAGTATATTCATATGATTATGACTTCTCTTAATACCAAAAAACTGTAATGCGATGTTAAAACATTTTGAATCCACCGCGGCTTATTAATATTGAACTGTTTTTGATTAAGTTTTTTCGATGCAATAATTCGCGGTCGATGCCGGAACACGTGCGCACGCCACATACTGTACTAAGTAGCGTTCGCAAACGAAATATTTGCTATAAGTGTTAATTTAGTAAATGCACAAATCTTATTCTGGGTGCTACGATTTGTCATAAAGTTCATGTAAATAATAATAAATAAATAACGCTTCACACTCACAGCCCCACACTAGGATTCCCTGTGTCGCGGGTGCCATGGACACA
>DWAV01001877.1:0-12358 GCA_018231305.1 Noctuana lactifera | reverse complement strand
TTATATGTATAAACGTTCACAGTTTTTCTGTAGTGTATTTAGTATCAGCATTGCACCCGTGCGAAGCCGGGGCGGGTATTCTATAGGTAGGTAGTAAAATGTATTCTATAGGTACTTACTACATACATCCAAACCCTGTCCATGTTCATGGATTTCCTATCTAGACTGATAAGCCATCTCCCACCCTTCTTGTTTGCTCGGTCTTCCCACATAGGACGGATTCCCTTCTTGAACACCATGTAGTCCTGCCCAAAAGGTAGCTCCGATGGCAGCTTCATGTGGTGGTAGAGACTGTTAGATTATCACGTAAAACGATTAGTCGATCGCCCTGGTAGCTGTCAAGACGCTAAGATTTAGAATTATTAGTGACTAGCAGATGCCCGCGACTTCGTTTGCGCAAGATTAGTATCTCGAGCAATTCACACAATATCTTTAAAAATTAGCCGTCTAGTTAAAATTAGTAGCCTACGTGTTCAGTTATTCTGATGTATACCTAAGCTATATTATTGTAAAGTTTCATTAAAATCCATTCTGTAGTTTTTATGTGAAAGAGTAACAAATAAACTTTAGCGTTTATAACATTAGTAGGATTATTTTAGTTTCGTAAAGTTTTCATACCACCAATAGTCCTCAACGGTATCGAACGTGGTTAACTCGATGAGATTGTCTTCCCAGTTCCTCTTCTCGTTCAAAAACATCCAGAAGCTCCAGGTGTTATGCAAGGGGTGTTTAATGCCTTCCTGGGGAGATTCTTCACTTAACTTGATCTCCTTAGATTTATCCATCACGGTTTGGTTGGAAGCCTGAGTAGATTGATAAACCAATGAAAAACCTCTATCGTATTAAGCTTGAAGGAGGTAGAACTTGTACAGTTCGCCCGGGAAAGAACTACCGCCGACGTGACAAGTTCTAACTCACAAGTCTCACAACGTGCCGTTAAACAGTGCCATTCTTTAGATTAAAAAAAGTGTGGATACCAAAATTTTTTACAATCGAGCGTGCAGGCCACAAACATAAGGTCCTGCAGACATAGAGACATGGCTGAGTAAAAAAGACACCAAACTGTAATTGATAGATACACTAAATATAAAATACGTTTTTCTATAGTATTAAAAATATAAATACAAAATACGTATGTACTTATTTATTTCAAATACAAGTAGGTACCTATTTTAAATACTGCTCAGCTCTGCTAGTACCAAACACAATAGTGTGTTTAGTTTGTACAATGTACATATATGTAGGTACCTACACTACCTAGGTAGCTACTTAGACTTTCAATTGCACAATGAAATGACACTGCTAGCTATGTACCTACGCAAACCTCTTCAGCCACAGAATGAACTATCTATACCTAAGTCATATAACGAATAACGTCATTTGTACCTAAATAAAAAATGGCTAACTACTAAGTAATACTATGTAGGTATAGGTATTTACTTACCTTCAAGACTGCAGTGCTGTTCTCTCCCATATTGTTGGCACAACTAACTAAATTCACAATTTTAATTACAATTCGTTCGTTTTAAATACATCTAACGCACTGCTATTGTAGGTATGTGCTATAAGTGCAATGCAAGCGCAAATTATGCTATCTGCCGTTAAAAGATTTACTGGGAATCCCCTACAATCAGTGTTGCATGAGAAAAAATTATTTAAGGCTCATTAAATTGTGAACTCCGTAAGTTTTACCAATTCTAATTCTTGGTGAAATTTGAAATTATCTGCATAGGTAGGATACTAAAAATTGTTCTGTTTTTAGAGCCTGTAATTAAAAGATTTATTGTAAAGCATTAAAATCTACATCAAATATTCTTACGTATTCCTATGTATTCCGTAATTTCCGTAGTATTCGATATAAAACTTTGTACCAAGTATTGCATATAAAACTGACGAAATGTAGTGTGGTGTGTGGTTGCATGTTAGCTACCCACCCATATAAGAACTGTATCAGTATGGTATCAATAATTTATCAAGGACGAAACGTAAATGACGGTATAGAACCTAGTGTAGTAGTAGGTTAATATTTGACGAAGTAATGGGACTAACTTTATCGTGCAAATCAAAACTGGCTAATCTACGAAATGGCTTCTTGGCTCTTCAAAGAAAAAGAAAATCAAGTGTATCGTGCCGCAATTGCCTTCAGACACGTTACAGGCAGACCCAGTGTGCCAGCCGGACACACGGATAAGTCAGAGAATTACCTATTGACATCTACATTCTACTAATTTTAGTCAAATTTAGTTTTGAAATTGCCTGTGGATCTACAGTAGGTACCTGTGCAGGATTGCAGGTTACCTTAAACTTGAATCTTTGATCTTTGTAGGCTTAATAATGTAGGTACAATTCGTTTGAACATAAAATAAGTGACCATTTAGTTATAAATAGGTAATTATTATGTTGCGAAATATTCGCACAACCTATGATATAAAGACAATTATTCAGAATAATGTTGACTTACCTTTTCAATATTTTTTTTTGTTTTTAGGCGATGAGTTGTTACACAGAATAATTTGAAATTTTTTAAGAAATAAGTACGTTTTTAATTTCTCCAAATATAAAATAGGTACATGAGATACAGTTTTACTTTTAACGTTTAGTATGAAAGTGTCAATTTGTATCAATTTGACTTTACTGAATTGAATTTAGACAGTTTAGTTTTTTTTCCAATCTATGGATTTAACAATACCTAAAATATAATAATCTAAATAATACCTCAAATAAGACCTCTACCCTATTTGAGGATGGACGAGGACTTTCATGTGTTGCAGCGAGTTTAGCAATTAAATAAAACAAAATAATTAAATCCACAAATTAAAAAAAAATCCGAATCATGGTACTGCGGACTGCCATTTTTTTTTTGTGATTGGTTTTAAAATAAAGTGAATGAAAATATTATTATATTTTGGATGTCATAAAAAACCAGGCTTTACATTAGAACCTCTCTTTTCTATGTTTTAAACAATCTCAAAAATGTGTTCAGGGCACCTACATAGTCGGATGATGAAGGCAATCAAATAAAACTGTTCAGGAGTTATTTTAGTACTTTTATATAAAATACCAAAAGATTCTTTATCTAACTGACGCAAACATCAAAATTTCAAATGAATGCATGATACTGGGATATTATCGATATTACAGTTATGATATTCCTGTATCATATTATAGCGATGACAACCGTTAAACCCGAAGCAGTGTACAACATAAAATAAGTTCCAAGATTAACCAAAGAATTTTCAAAATGCAAATTTACCTTCATCTGCTAAATGTGAGTAAATATGTACTTACATCTACGTGACCTCAACAAACATAATTCAAGCACAACTTTAGTACAAACATCAGACTTGCGTTTACATTGAAATATTATTATTGAATCTCGATAATGTTCTCATAAAAAGACATAACATCAATGTAAATACTACTTCTGTTAAATAAAAGCTTTATTCTATGTTTCGGAACAGCCACAGTAGCCACCAGATATAACCTAAAGGCACCTAGCCACTTATAAAAGAGAATTTCTATAAATATTTTACTCATATAAACAACCTTACCAAAGTAATTCCATAGCCACTGTGGCTATCACAAGTATACAGATAATATAATGACTAAACAGTATAAAGATTCTTAGTAGCTGAGCTATGTTTCACCATGGTGTCTCTATGAATTTGGAAACCAATTTTCCCATGGATTCCAAGCTGCTCCTTGATCTTCCTGCCGATCTCAAGATTAGCTTGCTGTTTAGATGTATCTGCAGTCCAAACACCTGTAAAATAAAAATTCACAATAACACATTCTTTATGGAGGAGATAGGAGTCATATATATATATAAGTAATATATGAAAATATAGTTATGTTGAGAGTATTAGTGAAATGTACAAGAAATGAAACAAAGTAATTTGACTCATCATTGCTTGAGAGTAACTATTGTAAAGACACCTATAAATAATTTAATAAAAAAGAATTTACAAGCCCCGCACTAGAATGCCCTGTTTCATGGGTGCCATGGACACACACTAGAACACTTCTACCCCACTGGAAATCAAACCTGACGTGGGTTGCAATGGCAGATGATCTTGGTAACCAACACACCAGTAAATATTGTTTGATATACTTACCAATTTTATCAAGTTTGGCCCTGACATTCACAACAGCACCGCAAATTTCATCTGAATGGTCAAAATTTTCACCAATTAGTAGAAGAACCTATAAATTAAAACAAAATGATAAGTTAATAATCTTTACAAATAGTGTTTACTGAACATTTGAATAATTGAATTGTTTTTCAAACAAACAATCTAATTGACATTCAACCATAAGACCATTACAAGACTATTGAGAAGCCAGTTATAGTAAAAGAGCAGTTTATATTCCCTGAATGTTAATAGGTCAATGCACTGTATGTTATCTATGACAATATAATATTTGTGTTATCTTGTTATAATCTTCTCATATAATTCGAGTCGAGTATAATTTATGTAAAAGACATATAAAATGCTTCTTACCACATCTAACCAAAATCTGTCAAGGTCCGAGTTGCGTTGTTTCTTCTCAAGACTGATAAGCCATCTACCTCCCATCTTGTTGGCATCGTCCTCCCACATGGGGCGAATGCCTTGCTTGAAGACCGCGTAGTCGTGGCCTTGGCGCAGTTCTGAGGGCAACTTGATATGATGGTACAATCTGAAATTTCATTCAATATTCTGTTAAGAGCCATTTTTTTACAGACATCCTAGCAAAGAAGCAGAGATTGAGAAGAGTCGCTAATGCATTGCCAGCTTTAAAAGAGTTTTTTTAGTGCCTGTCTTGAAGAACCGCATATCATAGATTGGCAGGAATGCATCTGCAGGAAGATCATGCCATAACTTAAATGTTTGTGGTAGGAATGAACATCTTAATTGACAGATGTGTTTTAATGCATAAATAAATGGCTCACATTTCATATAATTAATTAGTCACTTCAAAGTTAATTAGGTATTTCATATAACTAGTTATTTTTCACTTAATTAATTAGGTTACACAAAATCTGGGAAACTTAATTGGAATGTGATGGTACCTTTTTAGTAGCTAACGTTATACTAAAAATGCAGAAGGCAGCAATGTAATACTTGATACAACTCATCCCAAATAGGTACAACATAGAATTTAAAAAAATAACATTAATAAGCAAGAATGAAACTATTATTCCATCGATGAAGCCGTAATATATTACATAAATTGAAAGTAACAAATATTCAAAATCCAAAAATCTTATAGACGTAAATATTTAACATTACATTTGACTGTAACTAACTATAGACTATATAAACAAACTAGATTTATTTTAAAACATCTTTAAACATATGTATGTTTTGTAATATAATTGTTTTTATACTAAGTATAAAATATCAGCTATAAAATATCATACCTCCAGAAATCTTCCACAGTATCAAAGGTGGTCAGTTCAATAAGATTCTCTTCCCATGTCTTAGTTCTGTCGTTGTCGTAGAACCATAAGCTCCAGGTGTTCTGCAGGGGGTGCTTAATGAGAAACTCTGGCGGAACTTCCGCATTACTGTTGGTTTTGTTCTCCGTACCGGCAGAACCCTTAAAGACACAAGTCATTTTTTTTTATTTAACCTAACCTATAACACGCAAATAACTAGCACAAGATACTTATGCAACGTTATTTAAAACGCAATAAACCGGAACAAATAAGGAATTTAAGCAAGACAGCTGTAAAACAACGATAAATCCGGCGTGCACGAAACAAATGCTACAGTGAAAGTTACTCGAGCCACATCAGCATAGCTCCCGAAAACACTAAAAATACATTGAAGTATGTAAGGAAACGAGGGTAGGAATCTAATCATTCTAATAAATGTAATTCCTGCCTACCTCTACTTCTTCAGTATTATTTCCAGCCATGTCACAAAAATCTCTTCAACTCAGATTTTTTTTACAAAAGACAGAGAGACCAGAGAGTCCAGAGTGGTCCAGAGACACACACAATGTTGCTATTGCTACACTACCTACCAATTTTAATAACTGACTTGACAAATAATGAAAATAGAGTCTCTTGTAATGCCAGTTTCAAAACTGAGATAAAATATAAATTATTTAAGATATATAATCTCATATTTTTACTTAAGTATCAGAATAACCACTGTTATAGGTATTTTTTACTCAATAATGGCCAAAACAAAATAATATTATGTTATGTAGAAGAACCAAACGGCCGAAATCGACCTCTATAATGAAATCTTGGAAATCATGACAATAAAATTATAAACCAAAACATCAAAGTGTCAAAGTCAAAGCTCTGCGTCAAATTCAAATGTCAAGTAAATGAAATCTCTCAAATCAAATCAATTTAACAATTTATATTTTAACATCGCGCTTTGAGTTTGCCGGTGCTTTCCGTCCAAATTTCTCTATTACACCAAATAACAAGTACCAAATAATAAAAATGGCTGTACAAACAATGCTGCTAGATTTCTCGATAGATCCTGCTCGTTTGGGAGACGAAAGTGGTCAAAAAGCAGTGTTCGGTCAGTTGGAGACTGTGTTAAAAGATTACATACCTAATCTGCTTTTAGCCGCTGATATTAAAATAGACGGCGGGTCTCTGAAATTACTGACCGGCAAGAAAGGCACGACAGTTTCCGTAAGATTGTTTGATCGTGGTCTCGTAACTGTAAATATCGAATATTATAAAGAGGAAAACGAGGAGCCTATAATAAGCTTCAAGGTGAGCATTTTATTATTTTAAAATAGTATATAGCAATAGAGAAGTCTGAAACCTAAATAATACATTCATTGAAATAACTATGAGCTTCTAAGCTAATATACCCTGTCCATTTTATAATTTCCTGTTTGGAACATAGATTTAGAGATTGCACTTACATTAAAATTGAATCAACTTTAACATCTATTGAATTCACGATTCTTTGTATTAAATATTTAAATTTTTCTTTGATTAATTATCTTTTCATTTAAATAATATGATCATGAATTTATATAAAGTAAATTACAGTTATTATTAAAGTCTATAAATTACGTGTTAATTTTTATTTTATTTTGTTTCGTTTCGTATATTTACAAAATTATCATTCTTTCCATATATTGCCTTCAACCCTTTTTATGTCCCACTACTGGGCACAGGTCTCTCCCCATAACCGAGGGAGTACTGGAGCATACTCCACCACGCTGCTCCAATGCGGATTGGTGGAGTATGCAAATGCGTATGTAATACAGGCTTACTTTAGGAATAATAAATAAATTTTTACTGATATCCATATTTCATCAATCTCATATTTTAAGATTTACCACAATCTTAAAATTTAAATAGAAATATTCTGTTTTAATATATGTAGTTGTTAGCATATAGATTTCGAATAATAACAGGGTAGGTATGTTGGTGATCAATCCTTTATTTACTATGTGTAAAATAAACATTTGATTTTCTTCCATAATAATTAAAGTTTTGAATAATGACCTAGATATATCTTTAAAACTGTAAGTATACTAATTTTTTTATTTCATTTTATTCAGGATAACAACAGCTTTAAATAATTACAGTGATTCTATCAAACAACATTGACATTAATATAAATAAAGTTACCCCTATATTATATGTATTATCGTTCAAATTGAAAGTAATATTATGTGTTATGATTATAATAACATTTTTGAAGGTTGAGCGTTTTGTCTTATGTTCTAGTGCTCTAAACTACTGGAATGTTCAATAAGAGTTGCGTTGGACTGCAAAAGACTAAAATTGTTGCCAACAATCAAAAGGGGCTATAAATATGACATATACTTAACTAGTTCAGGTTGGCGTTTCACAAACTGTTTTGTGTATTTTTTTATTGTTCCCAAATTTTGGAAACAATTTGTTTTTTTTCCTTCACCTTGGTTATAGCTAAGCCATGTTTATTATTTCTTGATTTATTCTTGTGTTTTTTGGGTTAAAAATAATTTACTTTTTAGTATGTTCTCGTCATATTATATACAATATTTAGAGTTTGTCACCTTAACCTCTGGTTTTTATCACGTTTGGAAAACATAATGTGCACACACATTCACAATAGTGGCTTCATTTATATGATACATGTCACAATATATTATCATTAATTATTCAAACATATTTTTTATATTTCATAAAGGGTATATATTAAACTTACAATGCCTTTTCATTTACTTATAAAAGTTGCTGAATTATTTAACAATTTATATGGCAACATTCTTGAAATAATTTAAAGGCAATGTTGCTGTTGAATAAAATGAAATCAGTCATATTTTTTATATTGTCTACACAATTACTTTACATTTCACACTCCATACACCTGTGCATGTGTTTTCCCCAACCTGTTGTTTACTAATGAAGAATCTTCCAGTAATTAACTGAGAAGACGCTCAACCTTACATCTTAGGATGTCTAATTGTAAATGTGTAGGAACCTATTACTATGATAACTGGAATTTAATTGTTCTTGAGATTAATTTAATAAAAAAATGTTATTTTTGGGAATGCCTGATCAATCTTCGATTGATGTCAGCGTAGAGCTCTCAACGGTTCGAAACTAGTCCTACATTCCGAAAAATATATTATAGTGAGTTAAGCCTTTTTGCACTTATAAAAATGTGTAACATACATAGACAATCAGACTAATATACAGACAAACCATTTATTGATAAAATATCCAAGCTGCATTATCCATATAATTATAATATTATGTATGAATTTATATGATTCTAGTATTTGACATTGAACTTTAAAAAATTAAATGTCGGATGAAAATAAAAGGTCAGATATAGAATAAACTTAAAATAATTTATTTTTCCTTAAATAGTGCGTAAACACTAAACACTGACCCTGACATATCTCTTCTTCTAATTCTAAAACTTGATAATATTTTAATTTCTATTTATATTCTATTACACTATGCCAGTATTTACAAAAATAAAAATAATAGTTTAGTTGCAGTGTGTCTCATGTTACAAGTTGTTATTATGGGTAATATGATATACAATACAAATTTATCATTTACCACAATGTGCCATTGAATTAATGATGATAAATCCTTACAAGACTTGAAAAGTATCTTCATAAATGAGTATTATATTTCTTTTAAAAGGCTTTATTTTTTCTACTATAAACTTGATGTTTTAAACATAAATATTATAACTAATTAAAAAGTTCCTGTACTGTTTTGTCTCTGCCTGTTTATTGTAGGTACAAATAACCAGATGTAGCAAAAGGTTCCTACTCCCATAGCCTTAGAGCTGCATGCTAGTCACAGACATACTCACAGTTTTGTCTAATTTGTTTTTCTTTTTCCTTTTTATCATATATTTTTCGATAGTCTGGGCGAGTATTGGAAAGTCAGCTGAAAAAATACATCACAGTCATTAGATCGCAAGTATATGCCCCCATAAAACGATGTCTATTTGGCAGGTATTACCCTACCTCAGGTACGTCAAAATTTTTATTTTTTTTACCACAAGCTTGGCTTTAAATTTTTCACTCACATACATACTCCATTACTCCATATATATTTAAAAAATAACTGATACAATTGTAAAATTTTTATTTTATTTTATTTCTTTTTAAATTCATTTTTGAATCCGTTTTTGTTGAGTGTGCTAATTTTATCAACATTCAACAACAACCACAACAACAAAACAAATCATCCTCAAGCAGATCCTATCGCATATCTACCACAACAGTACCTCGCATCATTTGTGTGCTATGTGTGTATATTCAAGCTAATAATAATAATTGCAATGCAATTTTCAACAATGAAAGAAGCCATTAGATGTTAAAAAATTTAAATAGTTGCGTAACTTACTTTAAAATTACTTTACAGCGACATCCGATCTAATTATGTTTTCAGATGAGAGACTTCTGGAGTATGATATCGATGGCATACTGTTCGATGAACAGTCACCATTCCAGAGAGTACAAATTGTACATTCGAAATCACTTGGAAATATGTTGGTGCTAGATGATTTACAAAGTAAGAAGTATTAAAACATTCAACATAATATAATATGTTTACTTGCATGTTTCAAATTATATACTTCATTTGCATATATAAAACCTAAATTAAATGCTAACGAGCTTAGCTATTTTACGAGGTCCGTTAATATTGGCTAGATTAAAAATTATAAATAATATGAATTTTTGAATAACCAGTTTCACAGTCACATTTTTTATATAAATTTAAACGTGTGATTCGAATATTATAATTCTTGCATTCAATACAATTAAATTGATCGCTTCGTGGCTATGTAGTTATTATATGGCCTATTTATGTCTCGTCAAAATCATTTTAAAAGCTCGCGTAGATTGTGTGTGCCTATTTAGGTAGGAACAATGAACTTACAATTTTGTAAAGTTGTTTCACATTTATGATTATTTTTACAAGCTTTTTTTATTGTAAAAGACAACTTTGTTAACAAAAATTGTATGGATGGCGTCTTTTCCTTTATGTAAAATGTAGAAAGCTAAAAATTTTTTCAACAAATATTTTAGGATAGCATTAAAAATTGTAAATAGGTATAATAAAATTGTACCTCTATGCTCAATTTTTACAGTAACAATTTTTGACTTTTAGTACAAGTTTTTTATGATTTCCTGAAATTCGTAATGAAATTCAATTCAATCATCCCTGAATTTCTCTTCATAATATATAACGTAATTTTCTACTATTTAGTTACATGCCTAGTTGCCTACTAATGAATTTTCATGCACCAATTAGTTATCTGACCTATTTAAAATATTTATTACTTATATTTTATAATTGTACGTGCATAATTTTAATGTTATCTTTACCTTTATGACCGTTCTACTTTTCAGATATTTCAGAGGCTGATCTTATTTATACTGAGACTTTAATGCAGCGAGGCAAAGAGAGTTATGAAGGAAAGGAGATAGTCATTCTAGGTAATGACTTAAATGGCTAAGTCTAAACTCTGTAAAACTCTGTTTAAAATATGTACAGATTAAGTAAAATAAAATATAGTTAATACAGAAACAAAATCTAATATATAAAATTCTCGTGTCACAGTGTTAAAAATCCGAAACGGCTTGGCCGATATTTATGAAATTTTGTGTGTATATTCAGTAGGTTTTAAATTAGCTGACCTGAGTTTTATATAGGTAAAAAAACATTTCTCGACAGGTGGCGGGGATGGTGCTCTTTTATACGAATTGCTGAAGGAAAAACCCAAGTTTGTTTGGATGCTGGAAATTGACGAACTGGTGATGTTCGCGTGCAACAAACATTTGAAGGCCATCTGCGGAGACGTGCTCGAAAGGCGTAAGGGACCAAACTATGAGGTCAGACACTCTTGACAATCAAAGTTTTTCGTTAGATGTAATATGTAAATATAGTAAAAAACTACGGTATTTTTAAAAATACCGTAGACACTGTTTTGTATTTTTTAAAATACCATAGATACTGTTGTATTTTTAAAAATACCATAGATACTGTTGTATTTTTAAAAATACCATAGATGCTGTTGTATTTTTAAAAATACCATAGATACTGTTGTATTTTTAAAAATACCATAGATACTGTTGTATTTTTAAAAATACCATAGATACTGTTGTATTTTTAAAAATAGTCTAGATACTCTTGTATTTAAAAAAAACCATAGATACTGTTGTTTTTTTTAAAATACCATAGGTCTTGTTGTATTTTATGAGGCAAAGCCTAACCCTTCTATGAGGCCCTAACTTGCAGTATTTCTTTACGATTGCCAAAAAACGTGGCGCCTAATTTTAAATGTTATTTATTGTATGTTTAATTAATTTTAAGAAATGCGGTACTCGTGTGGGTAAATTTCAATATGTCTGCTTAATATTACTATCTAATCATTTTTTAATATTATTAGTATGTAGTTTCGGAAACAGATAATAGTAAATTCCTAATAGCGCGCTCTGTAGACACTGAAGCACTTATTTGCTTTTTAAAGAGCACTCTTGATGACGCATTTAGGTATTGATTCTAGCTCGCCCCACTGACCTTAATAAGCAAGACAGCACGTAACACTATGTTATAAGCATATCTAGATGGAAACTGAATAGCAAATTGTTTACTAGCCTACTAATAGTTTTAGGTTTTAGTGTCTCTACCGTACTGGAGAGGTGTTTTTAATATACAATGGAGCAGGAGTCAAACCCCGCGTACCTCTAATTTTTCAATATAGTGGAATGTCGATAACTCGAATTTGAATGGAAATGTCACAATTTGTAGTTAATAAGTTTTCGACTTAACGAGACACAATTTATATGTATACTAGCTGTGCCACGCGGTTTCACCCGCGTTAAAATACTTGATAGCCTTAATACCTTCCTCATGAATGTAGCTATC
>DWAV01001876.1:0-12358 GCA_018231305.1 Noctuana lactifera | reverse complement strand
GGATAAAAACTATCCTATGTGTTAATCCAAGTTACCCTCTATGTGTGTGCCAAATTTCATGGAAATCGGTTCAGCAGGTTTTGCGTGAAAGAGTAACAAACATACAAACTTTCGCATTTATAATATTAGTAGGATAGCTTCTTGTGACTGGTACCTTACTGTTTCACAACTAAAACAAATAAAGCTAGATTATTTTGTTCACTTTTTGAATTCTATACTTTTTGGTTGCCAGGAAAATTAATTTGTTTTTTAAACAAGCAGAGGTTATCAGTTTTGTAGTAAGCTACAGCTAGCAAATATATTTGGCCGTTTACAGTAATTAGCACATATATATTTTCACATCTTTAATTTTAATAAGTTATATTCACAAGAAAAATGCAATATGTTTCTACCTAAAGATGATAGTTTTACTATAAATATAAGTTATTCCTTGCTGAAACACCTATGATTGTAGCATAATAACAAACTTTTATGTATAAGTTTTGATTATTTGTTTTACACGAACATGGAAACAGGAGGCCAAGGTATGTGACATTGAAAATAAGTGTGAAATGTGCATTAAAGTGTGTTGATTTGCGCATAATAATAATTAATTATATGTATATATCTTTGGTGTGAAATTGTGTTTCCTAATGTCTTTTGTCCTGTTCCTAATGTCAATAAATAATTTATGTAACCAACTTTACTAATGCCAATATGTATATGACATAATATTATTAATAGTATTTTATTAAAGGTGGTGGAACCGTTACAGTTTGCCCGGGAAGGTATACAACCGCTGCCCAAATAACCCACTGTGAAACAAGTCTTGTGGCAGTAGTTGTGTTTCGGCTGGGAAGGGTGGATGCCAGAGACACTTAATATGAAGCTACCATCTTCATATTAAGTGTATACTCCTATTCACTCCTCATGAGTGGCAATGTCTCCACGTACCGTGGATTGTTGATTGTTGTTCCACATTGCTTGGACGTTGGTGTCCATGGGTACAATAAAATAATTGCAGAAATTTCATATTTTTCTACTTATATTGTATGTGAACGAATTACATAATCCCGACATGGATTATTAAATTTCTCTTGACTATTCTCTAAATTCAGTATCTACTTACGAGTAATAGGCTAAAATAATAATATGGCTTCTGTGAAATGTGATAGCAGAATATATAATGGCCTAAAGAACACATGACTGCCTTTTTATGAATGTGAATTGGATGTTGCCAGACAGTTAAACCAAATATCTTGGCAGCTTTTGCTTTTTATGTCACAAATGGCATAACAACATGAATTAAACTATGGAGGTGAAATATTGCTTTACAACTAATACCCGCTTAAACAGACCAGTTATTTATTATATTTTATTATGGTTCTTGCAGTTTCTTAACAGATGCTCGAGCTGTTAATTAAAACAAAGTTAATACTGCATTATACAGTTTATATAAAAATCTCAAAAAATATATTTATGTGATTGCTCAGTGATCATTTTGTTGCATCAAACAGATTTTGATTCAATTGAATTTCATCTAATCAGGGAGAAAAAAGCTGGAGAAAAAAATCGGCACTCCTTTAAAATCAATTATAATAACTTTTTCTCTATGCAGTGTAGCTTAAATCTATTGTGAGGTTCCTATAAAAATAGCGGGTATTTTTATAGTAGTTAGTTCAATCACAGGCTTTCTTATCACAAATAGTCTATAATGTAAGTATGCTTAATACCCTCATTGCCTACTTTAACGTGTGAAAGTAATGATTCATTTCATTCTTATTTAGTTAACTCAGTCCATGGGGTACCGAACATAACAAGACATATTGGCCACTGACATAAGCATTTCTCTTTGTTTATCACAATTTAGCATTTCTGTTATTTAGGTATTTTAGAGAAACATTGATTGAGAACGCAGAGCACTTACTGCTGTAGCTTACATTTGCACATTCCCAGCAACATTAACATAGAAACCTTAAGGTCTTGAGTTACACGCACGAGCAATGTTCCTTTCATCTGTTTGCACTTAAGTAGTATTCTTTGCCGTACATTTGTTTATACATTTCTTTATCTGAGTTTCATATAGGCAATCGGAACGGTCATCAAATATACATAGATAAACGATTTTAGACCCCGCTCATTCGTCATCATCGTCTCAATTAGTTTCTAGACCGTGTGTGACTACACAGTCACACACGGTTGTAACACTACAAGACAATAAAGTATTTGTTTACGTTCAGGGTTACTTGAAAGCTCTTGGTATGGCTCGTACGGCGGAGGTGAAGAGGGACGCACGTATCGGCGAGGCGGAGGCGCAGGCCGAGGCCAAGATCAAGGAGGCCATGGCGGAGGAACAGCGCATGGCCGCGAGGTTCCTCAACGATACGGAAATAGCGAAGTCGCAGCGAGATTTTGAACTGAAGAAAGCCGCTTATGATGTCGAAGTGCAAACTAAAAAGGTATTTGTGTTGCAAGACTTTAAAAATACTAATGTAGTCTGCTCTGTATGAGAACTGAATCTTATAGTGAGACCCTCTTGAACCAAGTGTATGGTCCCTGCTACTCCTTTATTCTTTACTCCTCTCCTCTATTCTTTATTACTCAATATGAATTTCTTTTGCATCACAAGACTACTTATAGTGTTGCCGCAAAGATTTGTCTGAATAACATAAATATTTTTAAAATTTGCTATCCCTACCTCTACAGACCTACCAAATATGACTTAAAAGTATTACAATTTTGTCCTGAGATTATGTACACATAATTAGCTCATTGTTAGTTATCGTTTCTAATTTTAAACATAGTAATGCCAATTTTGGACACTTGGTCATATGCATTCAAAATATGAACAGGCCGAAGCAGAGATGGCGTACGAGCTTCAAGCAGCAAAGACGAAACAGCGCATTAAGGAAGAGCAGATGCAGATAGCAGTCGTGGAGCGCACGCAGGCCATCAACGTGCAGAAGTGGGAGGTGCAGCGTCGCGAGAAGGAGTTGGAAGCCACTGAACGCAGGTAATGGTTATGGGATACAGGTTTGGGACCATTGAAACGTCTTCAAGTCTTTTCATAAATCTTTTATTTCTTCATAAAATCGTCCTAGCCATCATTCATCCCGTCCTTCTTTCACCTCTCATGCTATCTCTCTCTCGGTCCATCTTTCATCGTACTTCATAATACTTTTTCATGCATCATTTTACAAAACAGAGTTCCCACAGTTAGGTTATTATTGGTGTGTGAAAAGACTAAGGATACTATATCTGGGCCTAATGCCAGATGGCATACTGTTCCAATCGATGTGTGGTGTCGTTGGAAAGATGAGGTACATAATCATCTATATTTGTAAGCACGTGATTAAAAATATTATAAACACCAAATCTGCAGTAAAATATTTAGCCGCGAGTAAGCAAATTTGATGATCATAAACAACTGCATATAGTAGGTGCAAACGGTGTCATTGTGTGTGAAATTTGATAGCACTTTATTTCAACCGAGGAAGGCCTGGAGCATACTCCACCACGCTGCTCCAATGCGGTTTGGTGGAGATACGGGTTAGGGCCTCCGACCAGGTTTAACGACTTATCTGGCGATAACAACCGGGACAGACGGCTTAACGTGCCCTCCGAAGCGCGGATGCGCTCACGAAATTTGCCACTAGCGGTCTCCCAGCCGAGTGCCGGCCGCGCCCGACGTTGCTTGACAATGTGATCGCTTGCGATCAACACTACCAGCGGAGCTATACGCGCTTCCTAACTAAAAAAACTAACATATTGTAATTTTCTATAGGCCTGCTGAGGCGGAGAAATATAGACTAGAAAAAATGGCCGAAGCTCATAGACTGGAGACAGTGCTGGAGGCGGAAGCGGAAGCTGAAGCAATCAAAGTGCGCGGCGAAGTAAGTATTTTAATTACGAAATTTTTAGGAATTCACCACACAATTCTGAATTCATCGCGTCCTACCCAACGATAAGGATTAACTTTGAATATCATTGAACGAACGATAGTTACGATTTACCTTTAAATCTCACGTTTATATTATAATTTATTACTATGTATTTGCATCATTGTAGAAAAATATAAGATTTTATACCTTTGCGTTTTAGGCTGAAGCATACGCGATCAAAGCGAAAGCGGTAGCGGACGCGGAACAGATGGCCAAGAAAGCGGAGGCGTGGAAGGAATATGGCTCAGCGGCTATGGTCGATATGATGCTCGAGACTCTGCCTAAGGTCAGTGTCAGGTTTTTACCATATCAAGTGATTATGTAACTAATGGGGCTCCTACTATTAAAGAGTTTTTTTTACTCATAACAAAGGAAATAATCTAGTAGGAATAGGATTTCAGACATCAATTGGGGACCTGTTTTATATCTATACTAATAATATAAAGCTGAAGAGTGTGTTTGTTTGTTTGAACGCGCTAATCTCAGGAACTACTGGACCGATTTGAAAAATTCTTTTTGTATAATGATAGTTACATTCATGAGGAAGGTTATGGGCTATCAAGTATAACGTTACTATTATTAACGCGAGTGAAACCGCGTGGCAAAGATAGTAAATTAAATATCGAAAGTTATCTGCGAATAATGTCTTCGTTCCAATTATTCTAGTAGAACTCGAGTTTAGTACAAAATAAATGATGTTTGTGTTTGACGTTCAGGTGGCGGCGGAGGTGGCAGCTCCACTGTCCCAAGCTCGCAAGGTGACGATGGTGTCGTGCGGTGGGGGCGAGGTGGGAGCGGCCAAGCTCACCGGCGAGGTGCTGGCCATCGTGCAGTGCATCCCCGACCTCGTCAAGGGCGTCACAGGCGTCGACATCTCCAAAGTCAAGGTAACTACACCATAATAATAATTGTATCCCACACAACACGCGATACTAGAACAACAAACACTAAAGCCCAGATCAACATACAAGAAACACAAAATACTAGTAGATATTTTGTATGTCAAATATAATATTATCTCCAAGCTTAACGTATAAATTAACAAAATAGAACATTTTATACAATTTGACGACCCGCGTTGTGTAGTGGTTACCACGCCAGTCCACCATTCGAAGGGTCCTTGGTTCGATCCCCGGCGGTTCAGAAATTTGAATGATGAATTTAGATTTCTGTTACTGGTCTGGGTGTTATTTGTCTTTGTATGTGTCCATGGCACCCGCGACACGGAATCTTAGTATAGGGCTGTGAGAGTGAAGCGTTATTTATTTTTTATTTAATGAGAATACACTATGTAATACTGTATTATATGAATCTTATAAATGCTGAGTAATAATTAGGCGCATTTTGCATTACACTGATGCGCCCACAAAATATTTGTATGCAAATACCTATGTTCATTTTTGGTTTAAAAAATGACATTAAATATCCGAATTTCGCACAGATTTCAAATGGCTCTCAATCCCCTTTGGCAGGAATACCCAGATCTAATTGCAACAATTAAATGCAGTGGCTCTAAACGTGATTATAATACTGTGCTGGATAAGTTTTGACCTTTTGATACATCCCAGCTGCAGATATCTAATGTAAACGTCTTAACTATCCATAGTGTTGCGTATAATGGATATTCTTGCTGTTGGATTTGGCTTCACACTCATAGCCACACACTAGGGTTCCCTGTGTCGACAGTGCGTGGCCCATGGACACACACAAGACTCAATTACAGAAACACCCAGATCGGAAAGTTAAATCCAAATTCTGAGATGACTTCAAATAGCAGACCAGCATGATAGCCACTACACCTTTAAGCGACCTGGTTCTTTAGTTAAGTATGTACATAGCTATAGATAACTATAATGTTTTATCATAATCAAAATAATGGTTACCAATTCTACGAAACTGTTATCTCGTTTGTTGGGGTGTATCAGTCATCAGCTGACCTCTTGGCTTCCTGGATAAGGAATTACAGAATTCGCATAGTACTTTATGATAGCCACAACCTTCCACATTATTTTCATGAATACAATATGTAATATTAAGAATAAGGTTCTCCTGTGAGAGAGATAAAAATAGATAAAATACATTTAATTTTTTTAATGTTGGTACTATTTTTGTGAATAGAACGTAAATCGCAAGTTGTCACACTAATAACCAGAACGGAAATATAGGTACATAAATCTACTTACTGTTGTATTAAAATTGTAAAAGTCCATACAATAACGAACCATATCTAAGCATTTTATCCGATTGTTCACGCAATTCGTCACATCTCATACACAGATTATTTATTCATACACACCGTATGAGCAAGTGTGCTAATATTAAACTGGCTGTTGTTTAATTAGTGTAAACTAGAAAATATAACAATTTCTGTGAAGAATTTCAATGTACTTAGTCATTTTATCAAAATAAGAAATTATTTTAGGCTTTGCTCATTTGATTTCCCCTAGACGCGAATTAGGATTTAGATTAGGAAGAGTAATCTTAGCTTATTTAATCTGTTCTTCGAATTTTAAATTAAAACTTAATTAAAAATTAAATTAAATTATTTTTAATTAATTTAAATTACTTAATTACTTACTTAATTTAATTACTTAATTTAAATTAAAAATTAAAACGAAATCCGAGATGGCTGAGTGTAGAATGAGAGCGGGACGCAACAGTTGTAATGAGGATTTTTTTGGAATTTTCATCTATTTAGTATCTTATCGTACAAGAATTTTATTCTTAATAGCTTTGCCACACGGTTTTACCCGCGTTAAGAATAGTAACGTAATGCTTAATAGCCTTTTTCAAATTTTTCAAATCGGTCCAGTAGTTCCTGAGATTAGCGCGTTCAAACAAACAAACAAACAAACTCTTCAGCTTTCTATATTAGTATAGATAATCTTATTTTTATTAATCTGTATCAATGAATATCCTAGGAAGTAGGTACATTATTTTTCCCTTACTATTCAGAAATTGTATTTCACACAATTTTCGTTTCATAATAACGGGTAAATAATGTGGTCGAAGTATAAATAACATCACTAACACTAACATTTCATTGCAATAAAGTTGTTTTGGGTTACTAAAATGTCAGATAAGGAAGTGTGCAATATTAACGATCACCTTTGAACAAGAAAAAAGTTTAATCTAAGAGAACCGTGAACCACAACTTCTTTATTGATTTCACGTTATTTTTCCATGCCATGAAACCATCATTGCGTGGTTTTTACTTGCATGTTCACCGTAAAAAACAAAAACTGGAATTATGTATCCGTGGCTTTGTCTCTATTTTATATGACAGGATTTTTCAGTGGTTTTGCATGAGTATCCAAGTTTGTATTGGTTTCCATGATAATGATGCTTATCCTTCTCTTATTCACACATAAAGTTATATAATAATGTCAATATAACAATCCAAGAATCATAATATACGGTTAACATACAAAATTAAACCGAGCGCTCCATTATCTTCAATATGTTCACTGTCGTTACGTACAATATACTCGTATGCTTATCGTGCCGCTAACACTAAATGTTGCTTGCTCGTGTAACTGCATGACATGTGTATGTGTGTTGGTGTAGGCGCTCGCTGAGCCCGCGCCGATGCCCACGCCCACAGCGCGCGGTGATTCCGCGAGGAAATTGCGATAACTTGCCCACTAACCTACACACGAATTAATACTGCTCAATAGAGGTAAGTAACACTAACGGGCTAAACTGACCTAACCTTTATTGCCTACTGTTCACGCATTTCAAAGAAAGAAATGACAGTACTCGTGTCGACACCACTCACAATTAGTTCTAAACTCTAAAGTATTATTTACTAGCGACCCGCCCCGGCTTCGCACGGGTGCAATGCTGATACTAAATACACTACTGAAAAACTGTGAACGTTTATACATATAAACCTTTCTCTTCAATCACTCTATCTATTAAAAAAAAACCGCATCAAAATCCGTTGCGTAGTTTTAAAGATTTAAGCATACCTACATAGTGATATAGGGACAGAGAAAGCGACTTTGTTTTATACTATGTAGTGATATAGAGAAAAGAAGATTAAGAAATGTCTAAAAGTTTGATTGTTATTGTTTAATAAACTAAGTTTTTATTTCATTCGCAACAACAAGATATTATCTGTCCAGTTAGCTTACGACTTAGCTAGTCAACTACTCTATTTTCTGAAAACATACATTCACATACAAACAAGCATAAACTACGAAAAGCCACAGCTAATGTCATATTATAATGTTATATTGTTTATCCATTTTATTTCCCTACAAGTAAGAAAAGTTATGAGAACAAGTTCGGAACATGTAGAAACTCTCCTTGAGTCGTATTAGGTACTTAGATATTTTATTTGCATCCTTTAGTATGGCCTTTCTCTAACATTGTGTGGGCTTAGGTGGATTTGTTATGTCTTCAGGAATACTTCATAGTCAACTCATTGGTATCAGTATCAGTCACCTCATAGGAATCAGTATCAGTCAGCTCATATGTGTCATTATAACATAAGTCATAAGTGTCAGTAATAGTCAGCTCATAAGTATCAGTATCAGTCAATTCATTATATTGTGAAAATTATTTTTTGTGGGTCGTAGTTGTATTGTAAATTATTCGGAGCTAAATAAGAAATAGAACGAAGATAATTTGGTGTGTAATGGGGAAATTTTAAAGTTATGTTATAAATCGTGTAAGTAGTTGATAAACATTGAATACAGTACATTGATATCATAGATATTAGGAAAAAGAACTTTATTGTATCTTGTTAAAGTATCAGATAGTGTTAGCATAAGATTAATGTGTCAGACATTTAATGACATGGATAATTAAAAATCGTTAATGATAAACACAACAAATGATAATTATATACGTAAATTCAGTACATAATAATATGCGTATTTGTATTTGTGCACAGGTTGCTTTTGATTATCATATATAACAATTTGTTATCATATAACAATTTTTTTTACCTTTTTCTTTTTAAAAAATATTTCTTCTGCTCATGTTATTCATAAATCTTATGTTTATTTATTTTTGTTTCGTACAATAACATTAATATAACATAAAATGAGATTCAAATATTATCTATATATCGATATTAGTATTATATATTCCGATTAGGAATCTGAAATGGTAGGTGTTTATGTTGAGGTAATTTAATTTTGACTTATTATTCTCATTACAGAATGCAAATTTTATTTTCTCCACAGGAAATTCGTGCTGTTTAGTTGTGTCCACGATGAAGATAAGTTTATTCTAAGTGATATTTAACCAACTTTATTTTTAACCTCTTTTAATTATAATAAACTATTTACATTTTGATTTACTAAATTATGAAACAGAAATGTTGTTTTAGTTTTACGATTATGTTACATTTAAAATTTTTTATTTATAATAATGTGGTAAATTATGGTAATCAAGTTTATTTTTGCAATTGGTCAAAGAATTTTTATATACAAATGATTGACGATAAATGGTAGAGTATGAAATTAATATATGTAGTTAATATATTTTCTTATAAATTAGAAAAAGATGTATCTAGTTAATGTACCTACGCGCTGAAGTTTTTAAGCGATGTAAGAATTAGCTTCTTCTGCAAAGCATAACTTATTAAGTTTGAACAAGTACTTTCAACAATTTCTAAGTACACAGAATTGTTTGCATCAATAAATGTTTAAGTAAAATTAGGTACATAGGTACCATATGGAAAAATTATAACATGACTGTTAAAATTCTTTTGGAATTTTTGTCAATATGTTTTACGCAGATCGAAACGAACAAAGGTTTCTTTTTCGTTTTATAAGAAATTATCTTCATAAATAGATAATTATTTCTATTATTAATGAAACCTGTATTGTAGAATTTTTTAGTCGTGAATCTACCCAATCCAAAATGCAAATGAGCAGCAAATTGCGAGCCCTGATGCATAATAATTGATTCAAAGGTACCATGAATAATCGACCAATCGCCTAAATGTTCTCAAAGTAGTTGATTACAAATGACTGTTATTATAATTATAAATACCTATATTTTTTTATTTAGCTAAACTGTCGTTAGGGTAAATAAGAATATTTGGTGTTCAAAAAGTGCAGTTTACATTTCTAATAATGATTGTGATTTAAAGCGTTAGCGTTCGTAGACATTATTGATGTCCTTTTTTATGAAATTGATATGCATTATTCATATTTTAATTTTTTGAATGAATGTTATTATTATACATTTATTGTTCATTTTTAGATTTTGGACATTATTAGTTTTTAATATCACTTTTGTATATATCTTATGTTGCCAACGTGAAAACGCAAGTCAAGTACTAAGTAGATATACTTATATGCGTAAATTTTTTGAAACTGGATTGTAATTTGTGCGTTGCCGGTAGGAACATGATTTAATCATTGCCCTACGTAGGTGTATATTTAATTAATCATGTAAGTTTTGTTTGAAGTTACCACCGATATAATTTATAGCATTTATTTACGTATAAATAATACCGATCTACTTCTTTTACGTGAGTGGGAATCTCAAACATAATCTGGTTAATGCCAATTTATGTGCGATCATCGGGTTGAACAGCAATATATTAATAACTCAGTAAAAGTAAGGTAAGTTGGTCCGATAGGGTTTTGGAATCATCGATTAACCAGATCATGGTAATGAAATACAATACCTGTTGGCACCTAATGCCATAATATTTATTAAGCTATACGGTAAATAGAAACACAACTGAGATGAAATTAAAATTTCTATAGAATATGTATGTTATAAATTCGTGTGTTAGATATAGGTAGCCACATAATTTTACATTTCATCGCAGATGTGTGTTTTATCAAGCTAGATTATGAATTTTATATTATGTTGTAATGTCTATCGTATGTACTTTATTTAGATAGGTAGGTATACCTATTTATATTTAGTTAAATTAACTTACAGAAATTATTGTTTCATGTATTTGTCGTTTAGCACAAATTTGGTTTGTACCTATCTACTTATCTACATTGTAGGTACGATAATCTCTTACGGTATTATTTGTGTGTACGGCTTGCTTACATAATAATATTTTTTGTAAATGTAACCTTGTATTTTTATGCCTTTTAAAAACCTAATAATTCGAATCAAGGAAAAATCTTCGTTATAATTATCTCTTTGCCGATTATAATAATGAGTATTTCTGTAGAAAAATGAGATATGTGTGCAGGAATGTTATAAGATCTGTAGTTATTACTCGTGTAATAGTGAATATTGTTCTAGAGGATCGCCTCTCTTAAAACGTTTAGGAGCCGGTGCTGTCCAATAGAAAATTAAGGCACTAAGAGTGGCACAATTATATCATTATTTTCTGTGTGGATCACGTTTTATTATTGTATGTATGTGTATTGACGTGGTTTTTATTCATGTATATTCAATAAATAAAAATTTGCAAATTCCTTACTCTTTTATTTATCCATTTTTTTCATATTAATTCTTACTGCTATAATAATATAAGTCTGGCTGCAGCCTTTTTTTATGACCCACACTAATGGGCGCGTGCCTCTCACAATCGGCGAAGGCCTGGAGCATGCTACCATACTGCCCTAATGCGGATTGGTGGAGAGAGTTAGTGGCCAATCAAAGCAAAAGGATGAGATAAGTATATTCATATTATAGGTACCTATAGTATGGATTAAAAAATATTTAATTTGTTAAATATTTTATTTCGTAATGTTCACTGGTGGATATAAAACAAGAAGTGAATGTTCGAGCCAATTGTAATATTATTTTGAAGTTATAAAAATTATCCTACTCATTACTACAAAAATACATTGTCGTTCATATTCATTTATACACAATATAGGTCTTAAAAAAAAAGTTACTACCTAATCAACCTTTGACTGAGCTAATTATTTATGAATTAATATGCTTACTTCACATAATCACTGGTGTTTTCGTTATAAGTTAACCACTTATCAACACAGGGGAATGGTCATAAATCAACCTAGAACAATAGTTCTGTTGTCTTAATTATCACGTGTACAAGTAGTAACGCTGAAGCGTGCACATAAGTTTTGAAACACAAAATATTTTATCATTATTACAGATACATTATTAATTAGATTTTCTCAAGTAATAAAATTGGCAATTTTTACATTTTTACTTACATTATGTACAAATAAAACACTCGGGCAAATAGTTAATAATAATGGAAAATAAGAAGTTTTACGAGACACTTAACTATAATTGTTGATTGTAGCTCCGTGCACCTTCACGTCGATATGTACCTGAGAATAAAACCAAGATACAGTGTTAGTAAATTGGTACATACATCACGAGTCATCTGATAGGAGGCACTATAATGAAACTATGAGTAGGTAAGGAAGTATTTATGTAGTGTGCACAAGCTGTATTGATATGCATGTAGAGGTTCTTATGAGGGTGTGAGTGAAGTAGGCAGGTACTATAAATGTATACCTATATGT
>DWAV01001875.1:0-12362 GCA_018231305.1 Noctuana lactifera | reverse complement strand
GTTTGGTCAGGGACTGGAACCCACGACCCACGACCCTACCCCGACACCACGCGGGTTCTCAACTATCACGTAGCGTTGTGTATTGTCTTCTCTTATTATATACTAGCTATGCCACGCGGTTTTAACCGCGTTAAGAATAGTAACGTAATGCTTGATAGCCTATAACCTTCCTCATGAATGTAGTATCATATACAAAAGGAAATTTTCAAATCGGTCCAGTAGTTCCTGAGATTAGTGCGTTCAGACACACAAACAAACAAACAAACTCATCAGCTTTATATATTAGTATAGATAACTAATAAAAAATAATCTCGAATTTTGTTTTTATATTACTCATACTAACTTTCCGATACAGTATTATCATTTCTTTCATAGATTGATTTTACTACATAATCGTAGACTACCACGAATTTATATCTCAACGTGAGATAACGCGTTATCTGTAGGTATAGAACTTATGATAACAAGCAAGCATTTTATCTTTCTATATTGAGGTTTATTTAAAACCTTAAACATAAATCACAGTTTTATTGAAACATCCTGAAAAAAAACCTGAAATCTCACCACTAAGATACGAGTATAAGTTCTCCACTAGATTATATAACAGGAAATAATCACTCCAAAATCTTCAATTTAGCTGTAACTCAATTTGGCTTTACTGAGTAGAGTTACGCTTGAAATTCGCAGGCTGAGCCTACAGAACACAGCGATCGGCGACGCGGCTGGAAGAACGCAATGAGATATACAATTATACATATAATATTATAGTAGGTAATGGAACTTATACAACTGCCGCCATCATAGCCCGGGAAGCAAGCCTTGTGTAAAGTCCATGTGGTTAGTTTGGGAGGTACAGTTGTAGGAGATACTTAATTTGACATAGAATAAAAATATCATAGATAAAGTAAGCCGTGCGGGTATTAACGAGTATTATAAAAACAAATATCTTATATTATAATTTATTTAATTTTTATAGTTACTATATGACGTCAAGAGCTTCACAACACCTTACACACACACAGACACACACGCACGCTTGCTCGCACTCACGCACACACGCACGCACGCACGCACATACACACTAATAACACTAGTAAACAGAAACAGTAATACAATAAATAACCGTTGAATTTCAACCTTCGAGCAACGACTATTTTTTCAACCGCTTACGTGTCGCATGCCGCGACTCGTGCCAACGTAACCCCAGCTTGACGGTAATAAGGCTCGGCTCCAACGCATTTGACGATCATTGATGCCGTCGGGAATTACAAAGTTTGCCTTCACAGGATTTCACTAATAAATCTTCTTAATGATGAAGGCTTGCTGACAAATTGAGTACGCTTATAATGTACCAAACACTTTTAATTACGGTGTTTTCTTAAGTTATTATAAAATATAGCAAACTTAAAGAAATGGCGGACGAGTAGCTTCTGATGTTAGGCTTTGTGGGTGGTAGAACTTGTAGAGTTCACCCGGGGAGGAACCATCACCGCCCTCATACCCATGCCGTGAAGCAAACCTTTAAAGGTGGTAAGGCACGGGTTTCTTATCAAATCCTTCCTATTTAGACAATGGTAGTCTATTGAAATAAACATTAAGAAATCGAAGTACCTATTATATAATTATTACAATTAATTAAAGTAAACATTTATTAAAATTATTTTCTTTCTCTGGCAAATTGGGTCACCTAAAAGTTTTGACTCAAACCATAATGAGGTTTCCACTTTTAATCCTAGTTTGCAATCATTACGCCTGCCAATAATTACCTACAAACTGCCAAAATAATTGAAACGCTTAACTAATGAAGTTACTTAAACGAAGTATTTCCTTCAAATTTTATAAGATTAATGAAGATAATTTAAAAATGTTTCCAAACTTCAAACTTTTGATGTCGTTGTATTCAAAAAGAATCAAAGACAGGTGTTCATACTTAATTATTTATTATGTATTAAAATAGATTCTAACAATAAATATCTCAGAACTTGATTCCGCATTTTAAATCTTTATTTTCCAAGATGCGACCATTTTACTTCAAGATAAATAAAGTACAGAATATCAGCATGTTCTTTCACTGAATCACTGCATATGCTATGAACTATTCTCGTGCACACCTGTACAGCTACTCGTAACAACTGTAGGTCGAGTGCTTAAATACTTCTGCTAAAACTTGAAAGTGACGTGGAAATAATTGTACATAATTATAGCAACTCGTTAGGGATTCAAAGTAACAAGTTTCACTACACCGCTTGTGATCCAAGAGGTAAAGTGAAATAGGTCGAAATTAAAGTTAACTTCTACTTTGGAATGAGTTAAAGTTAAAGTAAGGGTCATTGGTGCAAGTTGTACCACAGCGGCTCTCTTTGATATCTTCAGAGGCATTTCGGAAATTCAGAGACTTCTTACATAACTTTATAAGTAGGTTAAGTGCAAAGTGGCAAGTTATCTTAAACGTATACGGTCTAAATCTTATAACTGGAAGATTGCGAATTTAGTCCATTATGGCTTCCAGAAAATTTCATTTTAACAAATTGACATAGTTCAAATTACAATTTTCGGATAAATTTTAATATCCTTTGAAATAAAATTACTGGGAAACTACACAACTTTAATGGAAAATAAACTAGGCGTAGTAAATTGCTTACAGAAAAATGATTTGTTTGGGAAAATATCGCCATATTTCGGCATATTAAATTGATATTTTATACTATTTTATACTTGTTTATATGGATGACAGCCCGAGTTGTGCGGTAGCTGTAAAAAGTAATTTCAGGCATTACATAAAAGAATGTAAAATTCCTTGAAATTATAATACATCTCGTGTCTAAAGCCACACTGAGATCTTTAAAGATTTCCCTAAGAAAATTTAAAGTGGTGTTACGGAATAAACATTAAGTGGGTTAAGTCAGAAGCACATCTCTGCTAAGGTAGCTGCATGCTCGTTAACTACTCTGCTTTACGAGTTAAAAAAAATCTCATATTTTTCCTTGCCACGTTTATTATAAAGACAATTTATTACAATAATTTTCCTCAGAAATTCGGCTCGCGGACCCTAAATCCTTGGATTAAACGGAAAATGATGATGTTGAGGAAAACAGAGCAATTACACACTTTCAAGCTCCCTAAGGCTTTTACTCCCGAACGACTGACTCTCCTTTTGGAGACTTCTCCGCATTGGACTATTTTATTCGGATACTTAAGTACGAGTATGTATGAAAATTCCGTTACTAAATTTATTGAATTTGTAATTTTAAATGATTTACAAATAAAATAATTTTATTTCATATAAAAAAATTTGAGATAATATAAATAAAACAATTTTTTAAAAATATAGAATAAAAAAATATAAATAATAAAACAATGTTTAGTAAAACTCTACATTTCTTTCAGTCACAAATTTCGAAATTCTAATTGTAAAGTAATAAATTATAGAAAAAAAGTTGTAATTAAAATTAAATTTACAACAGTATAAAGTAGGTCATGACCTATTTACTTCATCGCAGATTCTTTAACCAATTTTATTAGTACCAATCAAAATCAACTCTCCATCTCTGTAATAGACTCAATACACTGAGTCATAGCTGACATTGTTAAAACAATAGGCTCTAACCGATACAAAAAATTTGACTAAACACTTTTTATACGTTCTGTCAATCTGTTGAACAACACTTTAAGTAGAGTTTTACGTAGACGTTAAAGTTTGAGGCTGATTGTAACCCATGGTTGTCCATGGGTTGCAGCGACCACTTGACATCAGGTGGCCTGCATGCTCATTTGTTAATCGTTTAAGAAAAAGAACTAAATGTGTATGCGGGCATAGAACCCGGACCCAGCGGGAAAGTAGACCGAAATGTTGAGTTTCTCGCTCTAACTGCCTGCCATCATCAAATACTCGTAGTTGTGTATCACAATAAATGTGAAACTGAAACTTTGTTGCGCAACCGTGACGTCACAACTATAGATAAGTTCGTCGACCGTCTGTTCCTGCCCTAACGCGTTCCTGCAATAAAAATAATGAATGCCGCGTAAAGAAGGCAATTAACATAATATCCTTATTACGCCTAGTATCAGCTTACCGCTAAGCACGAGAGCTAATGCAATTAGTTGTTGAGAAAATATATTATATCCATTTTATATAGGTTGACTTTGTTAATTCTTGTAGACACAGCAATAATGAGTAGAGTAATTTGGCAGCTAGGAGAGACCTAGGCTAGGCTAGGCTAGCTACGAGGCTTGATGGAAGGGTTTATTTAGCAATTCAGCTATAGATATGATGATCAAAACTTAATTACCCACATTTCCATTGTGCAGGCTCTATGTTTCCCGAAGTTTAGTCGTGACGTTGGAACTAAGCTTTAATATAATTTAGTATAAGAGTACAAACATACTGTAGGTATATTAGTATTGTGTTATTTTTTGTTTTCATCTGTCATTGTTTCATTACCTTAGAGGTACCTACTTATTTTATACCACAGTAAGTATTGATGGTGTTCAATATTAGTTTAATTAATATATTGAATAGCATGTCACGATTACACGACATTTAAAAGTAAAAAACATCGTCATTGGTACCTAAAACAGACAAGAAATAAAGTTGCAAACTAACTGTCCTGTAACATTAATGCATGTACGTACTCGTACTATAACAACTATAAGTACATACTAGAAAAAAACTATAAGTATACATTCACTCAAACTTAAACCTAATTAAACAAAAGAAGTTTACAAAACTGACGTTTGACAGCGAATCCGTCATTACTTAACAACAATTGGTAACCCTGAACTCATTCTGTAAACGGTGAAACTTTGACATTTCTCGCTCATTTTCCACGTATTCTCTTCATAACGGAAATATGTGTCTCTATTATTAGGCCTGGCAATATTTAAGTGGCTTAGTATTTGTTGATATTACGATGCGATAGCGCCATTCACTGCAACCGACCAAGTGTGAAGTATGACTCACTTTGTTTATAACAAAAACTTCATTTTACAATACTAGAAAAGCTAGAGTGTACATTGGAAAGACTTACCTCAGTCAACAACGGTGTATCGTGTTCTGACGGCCGCAAGAGTACAGTTAGGTTAGTTCGGTAACCGCGCGACGTGACCCCTCACTGACGTGTAACCCGCTCAGAGGCCGGGCGCCGACTGGCTGCGTCGATCGATACATCAACCATTGCTGCGTTGCGTTCCGTTTACACCAATTCCGAATTCGAATAATTCGTCTGTGCTCGATTTTTAATGCGAATTGGGTCGCTGCGGGATTTATAAGATATAATATGAATGATCTGTGGTCTCGTTAGAACGATTGTTTTAACAACGAATCCTTAAACACCTCTTATCCGCTGAAGAGCGTCACGGCACAACGACGCTTAGCGCCCGAGCCTTTCAAATAATTTCCAAGTATTTTATCGCTGTTTGATCAAATGGTACGATAAATGAAATCATTTTGGTTCTTATTTTAAATAATAAAAACTGTTTATAGTTGAGAGGTAATTCTACACTATTACTTGCTTAATTAAATCTGGGTCATACCACAATGTAGAGTTTTAATAACATATAAATTAAAGAGTAATTACATCAATAAAAAACAATTAGCAGCAATATTTTGCTGTGTTGTTTGATTTTTTTACTTTAAAAACTCTATCAAAAGGTAGAGCTCGGATAATATGCAATTCAATTTCTATTATAAATGGCATTTTGTATTTTTATTTCATTTTTATAATTATCGAGGACCATAATGTAGAGCTTAAAGTTAAAATAAATTTTTCGCTCTAACTTTTAAAACAGTTTTTGTCAAGTAAAGACTCTACAAAATGTAGAATTTTAAAAGTTATTTTATCATAAAATGTTTAATCCACTTACAACTTCAAATTCAATCTTAAAATGATAGAAAATAACGAATAAGGCTCCTCGATGCAGAGCAAGTTTTTCCGATTCTATTTGCTTCAGTTGAAGATAATTACCGGCCGTGAAACTTCCGCCACCTCGCAGTAGGGACTGCTTTAACTAAGTTTCAGTTTATGGCATGTTATTGGCTACTTAAATATTTCTGTAAATTATTGGATTCAATGTTTTTTTGCGTATATTGATGACCCGTGTGGTTATTTGTCTGTATAAATGTTTACACTTCCAAATAAAGGGATAGTAATTTTTTTATGTTTCTAGTATAGCTTCACAAAGTAGTTCTATTAACTAATAATATAATATTGTTATTAACCTAACAGTGGTATCCAATATTGTATTTAAATAACTTATCGTCAACTTACTACTAGCAATAACTGTAATATACATCTGATATTACACTATTTCTTTATTTCAATTCGCTTGGCGTTCCAAGTCAAACTATTTTTTCCAGCTTAAAACGTCTAGTGTCCAATTGAACTAACCTAATATTTTTATGATTGAGGAAAAGAAACCTTAGGTCAGAAGTTCAGGGTATAAAATTCATTGGACAGAATCAATTTTGGCTTTGTATCGACTAAACTTTTCGGTAGCTGTTATCAACGAAAACGTAAGTTTACTCGTATTTTAGTAACCTCTCCTTCGGTTAAGCAGACGTGGTGTCAGCCCACTGTTGTGGTGATATTTTGAATTTTGTGGAACTTAGCGTCTCATGTAATAGAGTGTCGTGTTTTTTTCATGTGTTGTATTCAAATTACGATAAAATTGTGCAACATTTTTTATTATGTTTCTTTGGCTTTGACTCTGCGAATTATTTACAAGGCAGCGTATCCTTGTCATAAATTTTAAAGGGCTTGAAAATACTTAATTTAGAAAAATTTCATACAACAAAGAAGGAAAATATAGCATTAATTTAAAATTCTTTGAGAAAAACAGGGAATTATATCTACTCATTATTTACTTGCTCTTACAACCTCATTATAAAATGCCAGAAGCAACTCCACAATCGCTGCAGTGCCTCCAAACATACCTAATGAGGAAGTTTCAAGAATGGCAGCCTCGGGCGCCAGCAGTGGTGGAACGGACCAAGCGGTCAGTGACCCTGAAGTGGCTGGAAGACGAGCCTTTTGGCTTTATAAAGAAACATTTGCTCTACAAAGTACAGCGAAAGGAAAAAATACCACCATGGGTGACTGTTTACAGGTAAAATCGAAGTTTAACAGCTGTCAGGAATGCGCTATCAGGAAACAGTGATATGATTTTGTGTCAGAAATATAAGAAGATAACTAAAGATTACTGAGCAAGTATAAATACAATGATATAATAATGATAGACAGCAACTGTGCTATTCTAAATTAATCCTGTACTTATCAAACTACATAATGTAGGTAGAGATACTCACAAAAAGTTTAATAACAAAATTATGTACTACAAACTTAATAGTCACAGTTCTTTCGACATTGTTTGTCTTAATGTTTAATTAAACTATTTCTAGCAGCTCCGCAAGCAAATACTGCAGAGACAATATAGTTTATAGGTTTAATTAAAGCATAAGTACAATAATAATAATATAATCTGAAATTTTTAATGTAGCATTATCATAAAAGCAAGAACGACTGTTTAATAATGAGGAACTCCCAACTTGAGAACTGCTAACATTAACGTTTAATGGCAACAATAAAACAAACGGAATCCGTAAAACCATAATTGCGGCAAAGTTTGGGCGCCGGTACCGTTCGCAACAAAAGTTATTACGCTCTTCTAGGGCGCTGAATGAAAGTAGGATGCTCAATATATCACATTTTAAATTAGGACCTGTTAAAAAAATCACACACCGGATAACCGGTGACCGTTGCCTGGATATGAGCAACACATAACATGTATATTACTTTTGAATGTTGAGCTGCCTAAATTACTTACAATATCACGGTTCTTTTTAGCTAAGTTATAAAATTTCAGTGGCTGCAAAACATTGATAGAAATCGAAAATCTTGCTGCAAGTCATCCTCACAAATTTCGACTCCAAATTATTCTTAAATCAACCGCTGTGTCATCACTAGCTGAAGAAGCTATAAAACACTATGGTACTGAAATCGCCATATTTAATAATATGGATACTAATAAAAATCCTGATGTAAATATCCCACATGATAAAGAAGATATTGCAAAACAAAGTTTGAAAGAGGCATCTGTAACAAAACTTGAAAAATCTCAAGACGCTACAGTTATAAACAAAGAAACTACTCATGAAGAAGAATTTCGTGAAGAAATCAATCAACCTAAAGAAGCAGGCCAACAAAATTACTTTCTACATGAAAAAACAAATGGTGGACATACGAGTAACGCTACAAAAGACGATACAGAAACATTGCTTTTTAGAAATACAGAGAGGTAGGACACTTTGCTGATCATTTTAATATAGTTGCTTATGATTTATATGATAGAATAAATTATATAATATTACATCAGAAAGTGGTTGCTTTTAGCGTGAGCCTTCCGCATCCTTTAGTCAATACAAAGAAGCAGATTTACCACAATTTTTTAGGATTTTGCTTGTTTTCTTAATTACTTGAAAAACGCCAGTATTGTTTTCATGAACCCCGATCGGAAAGTGACCTAACCTTCCGGCTTTGTAAATTCAAAAGAATTAAAGACCTTTTAATGGTTCCGAGGTTCAGAATGAACCTTTTCAATGCTTTTTGTCTATAACAAATTGTTTTTGGCATTTTACTGAAATTTGGCTGTTTTTATGTTGAACACCTGTAAGTCCCTGAATAGAAAAACAATTTTTAGATGTGTTAAGGATATCTCGTAATCTATGTTTATTTCCAGACACAATTACTTTTAATAACAATATTAATATTTCTTAATAAGCAAACGTATTCGTAACTTAATTACTTACAACGCACTACCAAGGTCCAAGAAAAGCTTCAAGTTAATATTAGCTCAAATTATTCAATCAGAAATATCTGAATATTTTTAAGTATGTCTTAATTAATGTTATGTTCTATGTTCTTTATCATGACAACTTTTGACCATCTTAGGTAGACGTCAGTTAGGTTAAAGATTATCATTAGAAACTTACAGAACTCAGTCTTCTTTACAAAGTAAATAAGTACATAGGTAGATTCATAAAGCATTGTGTAAATCCAAAGTAAATTTGCCTTAAAAAATCTCACCAAGTCTAAACAAAATTCATTACAATTCCAAAGGAAGTTCCCGAAATAATTCCCATGGAGTACACAAAGCAAATGATCGAGGAAGCGTCTTATAAAGAGCATTCATTGTCTCTGGAGGTTGCGACTTGCGAGTTAAGAGGAGGTGGAGTGTCGGTCGGATCAAACGAATTCTTCATTGCGTTTTCCAAACCAAATTAGGTGGCTTTGTATTATCCGCCTTAAAAAGGGGGTTCGAGAATTTACTTGAAGTGGAGCAAGAGAAAATAATGTTAGAAATGTCCAATAATAAAAGCAAAAAAAATTTACCTATATTCAAATTCAAAGTTTTTATTCATCATAATGTGAATACACTGGATGAACGTTACTATGAACAATTTCTGAGTTGTTGCAATGCTACATTTGGAGATGTGTTATTGCTTAGCTTCAATTCCAATTTACGCTCCGTATGTATGCTCCGGATTTCGTAGATCTGTACGGTATAAACATAAATCCTTGTTGATATTTACTCATGCTGTTTGCGATATGAGAAGTCTAATACAGATTTCAATGTTAGTTTTATGAGAACGTCATAGCTAACTCCCAGGCGTTATTAACAATATTTTACTAAGAGCGGTATTATATATTAATGTATTCTTCATTACTCTTGATCCGCGTTGTGTAGTGGTTACTATGCTGGTCCAGCATTTGAAGGGTCATTCTTTTAGTGTAAGATGTCCATTTATCGCGGAAGGCTATAGGCTATCAAACGTTACCGAGGGGCACAGCTAGTATAGAATATTTGTAGTGTAATGTAAATATTATTATTGACCAGATCCAAAGGCCTCAGTGCATCCCACAAGTGGCTACAATCGCGATGGTCTGAAGAGACGTGGACAAGTACTGACACAGCCGGTACTTCCGCTATGTGCTTCTGCATGGCAGTGCGCTGCGGGTATTACAAGCAGGTACTATAATAACAGCCATAGGTAGTGGATAGTGGATAGTGGAACATGTACGTACAGTTTGCCACCCTCACAGCCTGCCACTAAGTTCTTGAGAGGTAAGGAGGACGCGGGAGATTGATTTTATTTTACCAAACCCGATTTCAGGATCAACTAATTTGGCCTAAGCTAAATAATTCGTCCAAAGCCCAAAATCTATTCTTAAAAAATTTCTTATCATTAAAAAATAATTGATCCTAAAGTCTGATCCTGAGTTTTTGTACATGAAACAGAAGAAAATAGGAGGAGAAAATAGAAGATTAAAGTTAGAGCGTAAAAAGCTCATGCTCATTATGCGACAGATGCAAAAAAAGTGACACGTTAAACACATTTTACAGGAGCCATGAGGAAACAATACATCGTACTTCTGATATAAATATTAATTTTAACTATTTTCCATCTCTCGTAACGTCAAAAATCATTAAACATTGCCATTTTCCGAGCGGAAACTGGAGCGAGGTTAATGACGTCGATCGCCGAATAATTGAGCAAGTTAGTGCATTAAGAGAGTAGATAGCAGTTGATTTAACTTTACACTTGTATTTCATTTCCAAATATTTTTGATCTTAATAATAGGTAACACGCATTATTATAATTTCTGAGTAACATTAAGCCGCTTTATTTACTCGTATGTGTATTAATAATTAAAATTTTAAGAAATTTTATAATTAAAAAAAATTTTTTCTACGACAGGTCCAAATAATGCTAGATGAAAGACCAACGCTGATTGGCGCCATCAATTCCAACAATGGCCTGACTCCACTCGCAACTGCCGTTAGAAAAGGTAGATTTTATTTCGATTTATCTCACCCCCCTTCCCCCCCTAGGGAAATCCTAGAATTTCGGAAAGTATTTCCTTATAGGATGCCTACGCCATACAAAGAACACACCCTCCAAGTTTCAGGTATCAACGATCAGCGGTTTAGGCTGTGCGTTGAACTGTCACTCAGTCATTCAGGACAAAGGATTTTATAATAAAATATGATTATATTCGTAAATAGATAAAAGAAAACGTGTTAACCTTACATTCTAAATTTTCAAGAACACATTTTTTTAAGTAAGAAGAAATGTCTTAAGTAAACTGAAACGCTAAGTGGTTTTATTTTAGGTGATTTAAACACGGTGAAGTATGTGCTGTCACTGGGAGCAGAAGTCGACCAATCGACGACAGCCGGCCACACACCGCTGCATCTAGCAGTGCTGGCCGGTCACACTACTATTACTGACTTATTGCTCGAGAAAGGCGCTAATTTTCAGGTAGTTCAAATTTTGTGTCATAAAAACAGAAATTAGATAGTTTTTAGGGTTCACCTATAGTGCGTCCGATAACAACTCTCCCAAACCGAAACACAAGTACTTGCTACAAGACTTCACGGTGGGTTATGAGGGCAGCGGTGGTACCTCCCCGCAGGAGCTTTGTAAGCTCTACCGCGTACAGATTTAAGCTTTTTACTGTATTGTGTGCAAGGCTGAAGACTTCAATGGACTACGTGTCGAACACTTCGCAGTGGACTCTTGCAAGCTAGAGCAAGTCCAGCACATCATGGACAGAGGTGGTGACGTGCACGTTGTTGATAACAATGGATGGACACCCTTGTTCAGAGCTGGTATGTTGTTCACTAGACTAAAAGTACAAAATGATAGAGTAAAAAGTACTAAATGATGCATTACCATAATTATATTATTATTATTTTCTTCACGTTGGCTGCATTTAAAGCTACTACTCGTACATGCGCCCTTTGAATAATGGGTTGGTAATGTTGGCATTATATTATTATAGTTATTGACTATGGTAATAAAGAGAATTGTATTCACTATGCACGGAGCATTACACTAATATATTATTTTGTAACATTTGTGTCATGGTACTATTTAATTTACTAGTAACACTAATTAGATAAGTAGTAAAAATACTAAATTATCAGAAATCATTATCTTGCGCATTTTCTCTATTTACGTTATTTTCACCGCATTTATTAAAATTAGTTAAATTACACATGACATCTGTCACACAGTTGACATCGGCGACATCTGATAATAAAGTTAATAATGTTACAGTATGTCAAGGAGCTAAAACAGAAGTAATAGAAGAGTTGCTGCATCGCGGCAGCAGTGTTGACGTCACAGATCGTAGGGGACTCACCTTAGTGGCTGCCGCGCGCCTCCTCAAGAACAGGCAGTATGTGTGATCAGAAATATTAATAGAAATATAATTATTATAATCAATAATCAATAAATTCTATATAAGCCGTAGCAGGTTCTTGTGTGTCGATTGTGAATTAGGGAATACCAGAGATACGTT
>DWAV01001874.1:0-12365 GCA_018231305.1 Noctuana lactifera | reverse complement strand
AACCGGGGAAGGCCTGGAGCATACTCCACCACGCTGCTCCAATGCGGATTGCAAGTATTGTTTATAAATGTAAATAGCTGCTGTGTAAAATGTGTACAAGTTCATTGTACATACCTAACTTCACTTTTGAAGTTTTATAAAAAATAGTCTCATTTTTAAAGCAGAAGATTATTCAAATTTTTTAGAAATTAAAATGAACATAAAATTAAAATAAGCTTATGAAAATTACAATCAACTTAAAACAAAAATTTTCTTTATGTAACGTGCCGCGATAGTATATTATAAACCGGTACATTTAACCAATACTTGATTGATTTGTTCCGTAGCGGTTTTAATTGGAGATAACACTAAAGTCTCAGAATTCCGGCAGAATTCAGGTTTTTCGTTTTCTGTCAGGACTTCTATGACAGGCAGCGTTTGGTCTATTCGTAATGCAACAAGGAAGTTCCTAAGTTTCTTATTGACAGTTTTCATAGCAGTTTAATTCTCGTCACATCCAGTCGCTATACCCCGTACTCAGTGTCCGCCATGTCTTCGGTGTCCGCCCTATTATTGATGACACACAATAATTCATCGTTTGTGACCAGTCACGCGCTTCCAGCGACGTACTTACTCTTCGATTATGTTTGGATATATCGTGACTTTTTCGTAATATTATGCTAATAATGCATGGCGTTCTTAACTGAGAGAAGATCCCAGACATATTTTATATCTTGTTTTATAACGTATTTGTATATGCGTTGCTACTCTGGAACTACTAGGCACTTATACTAATTTTGCTATATAGTCTGCTCCCTATATAGTCTGAAGGCATTTTGCTTTTTTAAATGCAATACAGATTGTTGATGGAAAAAATGAGTAATTTCAGGGTATAGTAATTTAGTGTTCTTAAAAATACAATCAGATGTTCTATCGTTTCTTTAGGATTTATAGTTTTATATATTAATTTTAATATACATTCTGAGATTCGTTATTAATTGTGTCACTCATAAATCTAAAAGCACCTCTCAAGTTAAAATCCATAAAGCTACCTGTAACATAAATGGACGCATACATATGAAAAACATACCTGATATAATCAAATAATCTTTAAGTAAAAAGTGTTCGAATCTATGTATCTAACCTATATAGTAGATGATTAATTTCTTCGCTCATCCAACCATTATATCTCATTTTCAATGTCCGCCGTGTCTTCGATGTCCGTCCCATTATTGATGACACGCAATAATTCATCGTTTGTGTCCAGTCTGGCGCTTCTGGCGATGTACCTACTTACTCTGTGTTGTGTTTGGACATGTCAACCTTTGACCTGTGGACTTTTCTCACATGGAATTTATAAACACTTGTTAACTTGAAAATAGGTAGAAATTATCCAGCAGTTCTGGACCTCTATAGATGTGTAAACTAACACATATAAAGTATTGAAAAAAACTATTTAAAGCGGTAAAAACGCAGTAACTACTTCAGACGACGCGAATCAATACATGCAATAAAATTCTGAAATGAATTAGGAAAGCAGGCATACAATAATCATGCTGCAGTTAGGAAACAGAGTCTAAACATAATCCCTGCCTGCACATTTAGGCTTTAATAAAATATTATTTATTGCTCATTAAAAACAACAGGTTTGCATAATTTGGTTATAGACTAATATTCTCGTCCTTAAGTGACGAAAAAGACATTTAAAAAGAGACCCTTATAATATTTGGCTGTATTTATTAAAATTTGTATTTAGTGATGATTAAAAATTAAAAACCTTATCAAAAGTTAAAAACGGAGCACCCTAGAGCGTAGCGTCAACAAAGATAATTCTGCGATAAGTGAAGGAGCAGGTAATTTTGCAATTTTGCAGCTGTATATTCCGTGGTGCAGATAGACAGCAGTGGAGTCTGCAGATAAGCTGCCGCTCTTTATAATGAAGCCTTGGGAAGATATTAACTTTTGCTCAATGTTTGCATATTCAAGTGTTTAGGTTAATAGCAAGGTGTTTTCTCCACTATTTCTTGACTCAAATAAATACAGAATGATTTACATATTATAAAGATTATAAATAAATATATTGATTGAGATACAATTAAAGACAAGATAAAAGTTACAAAAGTTCAATCTACCATGCGACAAATTTTACAGGAGAAGGTTTTTTCTTTCGAAAAAATTGTTACGATAAAATTTAAAATATGTTTTTCGGCGTTTTGAAAGTAAAATATGTTTTAGGTAAATGTTTCGATGTGAAATTAAAGCGCGCATTTTTCTGGATCAAAAAGGCATTTTCGGTAAATATGGTAGATTGAATTAATAAGCATTAAGGCGACGATATGTAATTTTAACCTTTTAAGCAAAAAATCTCATAAAGATATTCAGTTGATGTCAGTTTTGCCGTCTGCCCTATAGGCTCTTAGTCAGAAGTCCGCAAAAATAGACTCGCAATGTTTACTTAACTATCTTTTTTAGGTAACAGTGAAAAAAGAGCAGTGATCCAGCTATGTTTGCGAGGGATTGATTGCCTCTATCCGAGCGAGGGCTGTGCCTCCGTTCCCAACATATGTAAATTTCCAACAAGCATTGCGACTCGACGGATGCGTCCAATTCACTAGTGGAATGGAATAGAAATTGGAAAAATTGCTCCAAGCCGCGTGTTCTTACTGTATAAACATGAGCGAAGATGCTGATAAGTTCTTGTTAAGTGATTGTAGGGAGAAACGCGTGCCCAGCAATGGGCCACTAAAAGGGGTTACTGGAACCCACACAAAGTTTTTTACCACTTATTTTTCCAACCTCTACATCGTTCATCGATAATCAGGCTAAACAATACATGGTGCAAAAGGTTTCATTTAATACTTATCTAAAAGTTAAGTTTGAATAATAATGTGATATTAATACGACGTTCGTTGGTGGTCGCTAATTATATATGCTTACGTACATCTCTACATGCGTGATTAATTGGGACGGTCAAAAATAAACTACACTACACATGTGACGACGATTCTGAATTCAAATAATGTGAGAACAAACATTGCCATCAAAATGATACTTACAATTGAATATTAATATGATCATTTCACATTTGACATTTTATTGGGAAATATTTAGGCTCGTAACAGTTTGCGGTCTACATTTAAAGGTTTGTAAACATTGTATTGTCATTGTGAATACGTTAGGAACAAATGAGTGACCAACGAGCATGCAGACTGACCGATGTTTAGTGAACACTGCAACCTATGGACTGATACGTCTAACCTTAAATATATCCGAGGTCATTGCTACTCATGAGGACTGAGATGGTTACCTCAAATAAAGCTTCCAAAAACGTAAAAAAAGGTACAGCAAGAATAAAAACAATAAAAAAGGACTAACGACTCAGCTTCGTTGCATTAAATAATGTACGCTGTTAGCATACCAAATGCTTACCTCGCGATAAATTTTTCTACTATTCTTAAAATTTCAGCTTTTGTTTCGCATTAGCATTTGATAGAAAGCTAATTTTACATCTGTAAGCGTCCATCTGGTTATGTTCAAATATTTCAGTACTTTTTATTCCATATTTTATTTTAAAAAGTATATATTGAAAACAAACTACTGACGAATATTTATATGATTCATTTGAAGAAAATATAACATTTTACAGAAGTTATTATGTTTATTTATTGTTATTATTAATACTTTTAAGTAAGTATTTTTCAAGTTTGAATTCGATTCAAGCAAAAAAAGTGTAAGCAGTACCTACAATTAAGTTATAATCCGTTACTACTTAAGATCAAGAATTGATTTAGAAAAATTACAATTTGAGTAGACATATTGGTTCTAATAAGCAATGAATATTTAATTTAAAAGCATTTGAAATACCGAATGCAGTTTGAATATAAGTGGTTCAGATATATGCCTAAAAGGAACATTACTGAAGTAGCGACGATTGTGCCTGTGGCCGCCCGCCCAAGCGATGAATGCCAGATTTCACTTCTAAAGGCGAGGTTACATAGGGACATGCTTACTGTTTATATTAAGCTTTATTATATTGTTAACTGGGCCTTTTCTCATTTTTCTGAATATAAAATGCGTAAGTGTCTTTAAAATTGTAATTAAGTAAATTTGTGTTAGTCATAAAATGCTCCTAACAATTGTGTATAGCGAATGTCCATAGGTCGGCCGTTAATAAAAACCTTTATAGAGTCACAAAAGCTTCATAATAATAATTTAAAAATGGACTTTATTAAACAAAAGTAATTATCAAGCAATCAACACATGTTGACCAACCCTTCAGCTCAATTTATAACTCAGCAAAAGAAAACCAATGCGGTGTGCAGCGACAGATTTAATATATTGCACATCGAGTATATCCGGAGCACGTGTGCGGCTGCGCGCGCGCCTGTGCCTTCACGGCTTATTAGCGAGGGGAATTAGATGCTTCTAGAAACATATTCGTTCAACAGAGCGATGATTAGCGGATACATGCATTTTGTTATTCCCGTTAGTTAAAATATAATTAGGTTCAAATGTAGTTATAATAGACCATTACGGTAGAATTTTACTCGTTGATAGGATGAAGCGCCAAAACTAATCGATACTAATTAGGTACTATCGGAAAAAACCAGCATTGGCTCGAAATTTAAATTACATGTTGCTTTACGCTCCTTTATCGATTTTGTATATGTTATATGAAACCTATGTATATATAGTTAAAACCGTTAATAAATAAATATTTTCTAGTGACTCCAGTCTATGCTAAAGTGAGTTGCTGATTGCTGAATGCAATCGATCCCGGAAACCACGCTTTCGACACCTGCCGGAAGTCGTGATGGAGGCCAACAGAAAATGTTATTTATTTGACTGGTCATAGATAAACATATTAGAACAAACATATCGATTAAGTATAGTCATATAAAAGTCGGAAATGCAATATAGTCTGACCTTACAATAATTATTTTACAATATACAGAAACATCTGTTGATTCTATGCTACATTCATATTTTTTAATAGTCAGAAAAGCATACAGTCTCGTAGTGCCTAATAATATTTGTTAATCGAAGCCGAATGTTAAACTGTTATAAGGACTTTATGTCTGAAAAACTTCATATCAATCTTCTTAATAACAAGTCTACAGCAGGCAACTAACAGCGAAAACAAGCAGTGACGTTGATGTAAAGTCACTTTTAGTGTTAAAAAGATCACACACACACAAACACACGTATATGTGAAGTTAGCGCACGCCCATCGTTGGGAAAACATCAATAGTTAAATAAAATCTGACCCATACAAAAAATAGCACACATATCGAAACAAGTTATGCAACATAAATAACAAACTGAAAATATGTTAACCTAACACCTTTCATTGTTGAAATTGTAACTTCAAGTATCGAGGGTCAACTGTATCCGATCGATGCCGGAAGCGGCGACGGCGACCGCTCACGCCGCCAGTAAATTTATTTTTGATTGATGATAAAAAATTTCATTTTTATTGACATGAGTTGAACTGCGTGTAATATATTTATTATACAATATTGTATTTGTGTTTGACGGAAGTCTTAAACCATTGTTGGATTCCACCACTCTTGGATTGTGATTTTAAGCGCCTGCGAATTCAAATCTCAACCAATCAAATAATTTATTTATATTACTCTAAATTATGGCATAAGAACTTTGTTAAACTTGTCGCGAAGAGAACTACTTGCGCCTTTATCAAAGACACACGGACAAAAGTTAGCTCAATCGGACCTTTTCAGTACAGATATATCTTGGGCACGTAATCCTAAATTGGTCACCCTCCGCAAAGTTCTACAACTTTGGGTCAATTGATACGAATAACATTACGTTACCGCAAGGAATTTTATTCAAAAAACATGTATTGTATTGTATTAGATACCCGGTTTTTTTATGGAGGAGGGAAATAAGAAAGCGGTTGCAGGCCATTCGGTAAGCTTCCCGTATAAAATACGATTTCCTATATATTTTATGACTTTTACAATAGTATCAATGTTATTCTTTAACTAAAATCGAGTATTGTATTCGTAGTTACTTTGAATGTCGGTGTATTGCGATGTCCAGTAGGCAGATAGACTCGAGTTTATTAGACAATTAAGTAGATAAAAAGACATTAATGCAGGTATCAAGTTGATGTTAATAAATAGGTACATAATATATATTACTAGATATTATTATTATAAAGATATTTCATTCATTTTGATGATTCTAATTGAGTAGAGAACGAGTTACAAAAATGTTTACGAAAACGTCAGCTGAAGTGTTTCAACTAAAGGTCAAATTCGAGGAAAAGTGGAAAAATATTTATGTAAAAAGTTATCTAGGCTGTAAAAAATTCGAAGTCCGGTCCGACCGCCCGGAGACATCTCTGGCGCGATGCCAGGTCACATGCACGCGCTGAGCCATGACTAGAAAAACTGAGCTGGAAATATTTGTAGCAAAATTTTAGGCTAGTAATTATATGTTGATGTACCCTACATTCTTGGTAATCGGATGTTAGGGAACAACGAACTGATGGTACGCCGCGAAATTACCCTTGTTGCGCAGTCGTATCTTTCCGCAGACCTCGATGGAGGCTTGCCAGATCACATTAAAAGAGACCTTACTATGAAGAATTTTAAATAGGCATCTATGAGATTAAATATAATATATCAGATACGAATATATAATAATATGTATACCTACATATTATGAAGATAACAAATTCATGAAGTCACGACATTCCTTCTTTAAAGCTAAATTGAAGTCGCATCCCCAATATCATTCCCATGACTTTGAAATACCACAACGACTAATAAAATATTTTCCACATACATTTACGTACTAACACACTCGACACGTTCCCGACCCCAATTACCGTAAAATACTTGACCTTTTTTAGCATTCGCATTCACATGAATATTTAAAGCTCTTTATAAGCTACATTTTAATTGAAGACGAACACTTGATACCGAGAGAGGGCTCCAAATAGATTCATAAGAGTCTCTAACAACGAACTCTGGGGATTCCTTCATTTTATAATTGGATCGATGTTATCACGTCATTAGGAAGGGTTGGAAAGCATATAAAGTTTGGTAACTCGCTTGAAAATATTCCCTCGACGCTTGTATGTTGAACGCGTAGTCAAATATCCAATTGATGCTGACGTAATATCGCTTTAACCGCGCGGGAATATCATAATTACTCCAGTGTGTGTGTTAAACAGAGGTAATCATTAATTCAACACAATAATGAATCGTTTATAACGGAATTGGAGTTTGAATCTTTGAATTAATAAGTTTTCGATGTCAAGACGCTCCTTGAAATAATTTGGTGATTATACATAATTATTTTGTATGCCTCCTTTTTTTTAATTTGCTTTTTTAATGAGAAGGAAGGAAGGCGATAAATACATATTATAAATACGTGAGTTAAGCCACTTGTACTTATAAATAAACCCAATCCTAGTATCGCAGTGATAATTACGACACAATCGATATAAACTATAATTGAAATACAAAAATTACTATTAGTTTTTAACGGCAACCGCCATTTAGTTAGATTTTCCCCACTAGAACGCATAAAAAAACCTTTTTCTTACATGCATATTATTATATTCTTATCAATATGCACTTATACCGTTTGTAATAGGTACTAATGCATTCTTTCAATGACTGATCTTTATGAAATGTCAAAACAGGGTTCAAAATAAACTATAAGTATTAAACTTTGCGATAAACATTTACGTGACAATGTTAATCAAAAAACTTTGATTACTTCTCAAAGTCGAATTTTCACCGGTGATATTTCCGCACGAAATTGGACCATTGTCTATTACGGGGACGTGCTAAGATAAGAAGTTCCCAAATGCGACGTTTTGTGGAAAACTCTTTGTCTCTCGTTCAGTAGGAAATTAGGTTCTTTAACATTAAAGTGGTCGAGCGGCGTCAAAATTTGGGTCAAGCGGCGGCCTGTATCGCTAGACACTTCATGTTCCGAATGTCGCACCTCATTTTCCGACACTTAGCTCCACGCTGGTTTAGCGGTTACAAATCACAACAGCCAAACCTGACCACTGAAATTTGAACCTTATCCTTGCTAACTACAGTTCATTTTGTTTAAAGAAAAATATTCAAATTCAGCCGTATTTACAACATATTCATTTAGCCGTCCAGTTTTGATGTACAATATCAAAGAGAGATGTTATTAAGAACCTTTGATGCCTATACATGAAAAGTCGTAAAGATTTTAATATTCCAACCGCGTAACATACTTTTATGTTTGTTGAGTGTCGTTGGGTCCGCGAAGTTGGAAGTAAAGGACGCCCGAAAGGCATTTCCACTCAAGATACCTACTTCTCTTTATCCAATTGTTAAGAAGCATCTTAGGATCTTACAATGAAAAAATAGTCAAGGACTTAAGCTGGCTACATACGGAACAGTAATTTTGAAGCTATACTTAGGTAATTTAGGTGCGTTTGGGAAAACAAATAAAAGTGTATTTTTTCTGTTGAAGTGTGACAAAAATGTGACACATAATTTGGTTATAGTACAAAAGTTACTATTCAAAGCGATTACGATTGTTAGATCGACGTGCGAAGCTTTGAGTAAGTAATAACTTTGGTGATTTACTTGTATCCTACTAGATGGCGCTATACGAATTTCTTGGTAAAATGCAACTGAAGAATAACTTCTTACGTGCGTACACAAATACACACACTGCTTTTTATATAGGTTAAATGGCATCTGTAATCCATAAAGGACATCTTAATTCTATCCTTGATAGTACCAAAGGCCTACCTGAGAATGTAGTTAGAATGTCCATGCACTACCTCAGCTAGGACTAATCTACTATCAGGTGGAGAGCATATTTACGATAAAAAATTATACTCAAATTACCTAACAGTAATCTGTCGAACCTTAAAAATCATATCGACAAAAATAGGAAAAACAATTTATTAACTTTTATGAGTTCGTTTTCAACAGCGAAGTTTATTAATACAATTTTATTGTCTGTTTAAAACACACCTGCATGTTTTTATAAAATGTGGAAAATTAATTTTGTATTGCATGTTAATTAAATTTCACGATGCGGATGAATAAGTTAATTATTGAAAAATATCTTTTATAATATGCGATTGGAGAGAAAATGGTTGTGAAAAACCTGCTTAACATAAATAAATGTGCGACTATTATATATATTAAGCTCTTAAATTTCAAAGTTCAATTTCCGCAACCCTTTTAATGGCCCACTGCTGGGCACAGGTCTCACCCCACACCGGTTATGGAAAGGGCTGGAGCGTATTACACCACGCTGCTCCAATGAGGGTTTGTACGTGTTAATGATCAGCCCGTGTCAGATGTTGTCGAACTGCCCAAGATTCTCCGACCCGAAGAAACAATTGTTATCTATCGATAAGAGCCAGAACCGTCGGTTTAGCGTGCCCTTGAAAGCACGGAAGCACGCATAAATATTGCATAATAATATTTTTTTATGAAAAACACGGGCGTTTGGAAATTAACAAATATATTTGTGGAATATAGAATTTTAGAATACGATCCTATTTTTGGAGATTAATATCTACATCATTATTTGAACATTCCTTAAAGTAATTACTTCTGTCTTAATCAGTATTGTACTCGGTACGTCTAAACGTGACACGTGAGAACACTTATGTTCCATTAAACGCCGATATTACATAGAGAGATAATTAAAATTATCTACTTATCTCAGATTAGCTCACTTTGACGCCAGAGTGATTACCGTGCGAGTAAAGCTTTATTAAACTCGAATTAACCATGTTGCGTTGGAATAACATTCAGAACTTTTTTTAACCGACTTCAAAAAAAGTAGGAGATTCTCAATTAGACTGTAATTTTTTTCATAACTTTCGACTGGGTGAATGAATTTGGAAGATACTTTTTATTTGAAAGTTGATGCTTCGCGTTTGGTCCCATTTTAATTTGGTCCTGTAACGGCATCCATGAGAACACCATATAAGTCTTAAATTGAAGTATGTGCGCGACAACTTTGAAGTCGGTTTTTTTTCGTAACACGATTTATAAATATTTAGTCAGCCACAATTTAATTTAAAGGTAAACTCATGCAGGCGCGGTTCCGCATTTTATCTACGATCTTGAAAGATTAAGTCTGCTTAGCATAGCCAAAAAGTTATTTAAGTAAAGCACTTAGCGCTTAGTAGGGAGGGATTAACATAGGTTGATGTAGTGTGTTAAAGTATTTAAACCACTGTGCTCTGTACTCATTTACTAATGTCCCTATATATTTTACTGCCAGAGCCGGTCTGTCTGTTGTTTAGTGAGCTTAGCACTCTAACTGACACATGATTTAAGCTCATGATTATGGCTAAATTATTCTAGTGTAGGAACACAGAATTTGGCGTAGTGTTAAAAGGGAAACTAGGTCTGTAGAAGTGCGAAGGAAAACATTAGGCATATTTTGCGAAAATAAGACATCATATTTTTCTAAAGAAGCAATATTAAAACGACTCAAAGAAAAGAAATAGTTCAATTCAGGCTACAAATATACACACACATTTATTCAATTTTTACATTTTAGGAAAACTTACAGCTAAATTACAGTGTAATTTTCGGAATAGCATTATGCGTGCGGTTTGGCTTCAGTTTGGTGCATGTTGTCTGTGGCTCAATTAAAATGTTTCATGTAGGTGGCAGCACCGGCACGTGCGATGGCTGATGCAGTGATGCTCCGCAGACAATTATAAAGTCAAATTAACTCGTTAGCAAGTTTTAATTTGACACTTAATACTAAATTATGAGGCTCTTGCCGTGTTGGCGTAAGTTCTGATTGGACACTCCATTTACATTCGTTTTGTTTTTAATTTTAATGAGTTTTTATAAATCACTTAAACTATTAATTTGATGACAGGGAATTTTTGACTTAACAGAATTCAAATTAATGCTGTATTTCTCTTATTATATTTACAAAAGCACTTGAATTAGATTTTCATATTTTTAATGTATTATTTATTCAAGTAAATTACACTAACGCATTAGGCAGGTAACCGTAATGTTGTCAGCTTATGTAGGTATAACGTAAATAATTATAATAATAATATCATCGAATTAAATAGCGTTTTTAAAAATGAAAAAAGCAAGTCTGGTGCATTAATAGGAAAAATTGACGTTCAATATAAACAGTCAAAGTTTTATGTTCGGTGTGTTACGAATGTTAACCGCGCTTAATAATGCAGTCACGTAATGCGCTAATGAAAATTGTTTCGTGACGACCGAATTCTGAACAACTCCACTTGGTGTTAGGTCAAAGCGATCTAAATGGGAATTTTTGTGAGTGTAATAATTCGAGAACATTGTAACGAATGAATGTAAATTATAGGAATTATAATAAGAATATTTACATCTTTTCAAAGGCTTTGAGGGTTTTGTAGCGAGGCAGTGGATTTCTAAAGATCTGAAGGACGATTCCTGTTTTGGATAGACTGGAAATTTTGTTTAGATTCTAGTATCTGTTGAAATATGAATATATGATTGTATTATAATTATACATGTATTGTATGTATTAGGTAATATCGTCAAATGTTAAGTTGGATTTAATAAAGCTTTAATAAATTTAAATATTATTCTAATAAAAATCAGTCCTATTTTAAACCATACTACTTACTATAATCATACTTAGGAATAGATACCCTTACCCCAAGAAATCATGCCACAAGAAATGATGCTAAATTATGCAGGTATCTACTCTTATGTATCAAATAGGATTGTATAATGAACGGGCGTTGTGACAATAAACGCCGTCGGCTTTTGTTTTTGTTCTGAAACCCAGTACTGAGACTAAGTTTGGCTTACGTAAACAGAAGTCGATTGCTGCAGCACCCCTTGGGGTGAATTAGTTCCATAGGTCAACAACAGGGAAACATATGAAGATATACGAATCTCGAACGTAATCGATACCCTTGCTGCTAAGGTAAAATAATATTTGTGATAATTCCACCTTTATTTACGAGTACTAAGAACGACGGGATTAGATTGTTTAGTAGCAATTAATCTTGTCCAAACATTCACAAAGGTTGTGTTTCGGATAAAAATACATATATTTTTCCTGCGGACTTTAATAATATAAACAGATAAAGAAACCATCACAATAACACAATTTTCTTTACGGTTTTGGACAAGCTTGGCTTATGATAATTTCAAACGTTGCATGCTTATTAAACATTATCTCTGAAGATGACATCTTGTTGTCTGTGTTCTTAGCTTATATGTCTTTGTCACGATACCTGGTTAGGATTAAAGTTAGAATAATAAGTAACCACGTAACCGTTATATATAGAGTGAAAATATAATTAAATTGTATGGACAAAGCATTAAAGAATAATAAAATATCTTGAAAGTGTGTGTTATGAA
>DWAV01001873.1:0-12369 GCA_018231305.1 Noctuana lactifera | reverse complement strand
AAGGATCTATCATGATCCTGTATAATATTGCTGGCATACTTAAGAGGTACATAGGTAGATTTGCATGTTTTATGGAGGCAAGTTTCTGGTATGCTTGGTTTACAAGGCAATATTTCGTGGAATTTCTTGAATATGATCGGAAACGTCAATTAAACAGCTAAGAACGGTTTGTATGGGAAAAGAACTTCACTTTTTTTTTAATATTCCGGGCAAATTTGCAGGTTTTCTTTTTATAAAAACCTGATCAGGGTAAAGAATAAGCTTAATCGGTTCAACCGTTCTCGATTTTAGCCCATAGCTACACATTTAGCGATAAATTTATTTATATATAACGAATAAACGAAGGTGACACGATTGAGATTGTGTTAGGTTTGGAGCTATTAAAATTACTGATATAACTTTCAATCTTATTCAAGACAAAAATTCCTGGTCCCGTCCTGAGCGCGAATGCTTTTATATCTCCAACAATTTATTTGACAGTACCTAGACGTCATCGGTACGATGTTACGGATGCGAGGGAAGCGCTCCATTTCCTGCCACTTTGTAGTTCAACCGCGCGAAAAGACAACTCCTTTATTTTCAAATGAAATGAAATTTCAATTTAAATTCCTTTGTACGCAGGACAGATTTCGCCATTGTTTACCTACCGAAGAATGTTGTGAGGAAATTACAAATGCTGAATTTTCATATTTTATTTGAATCTAAAAATATTTTTTATATCCTACTAGATGTGCCCTGCGGTTTCACCCGCGTTAAAAATTGTAACGTAATGCTTAATAGCCTATAACCTTCCTCATGAAAGGAGCTATCATACACAAAAAGAATCTTCAAATCCGACTTGTAATTCCAGAGATTAGCGAGTTCAAACAAACAAACTCTTCAGCTTTATATATTAGTAGGTAGGTATAGAACTATAGATAATAGATATATTATACATCCTATGAAACCCACAGAATTAACATAGACTAATTTTAATGTCGTCGACGGTATGCATAAACGGGAAACATTAATTTCATGAAAATTTAGTTACCTACCCAGTTTAAGGGCATCATAAAAATATATGCGAACGCGTATCATAAAAACTAATCATCTTGTTAACGAATAAGCGTATAGAAAGTTCTGGTAGAGGCGCCGATGAAAAGTGTGCGACTGATGAATCAGATCATGTCTATTTGTGTATACAACCAATTTATTCGGGTAATACTGCGTTCAAGTTCAAGGTAACCACGGAAATTTACGAGCGACACGTGAACACCGAGTGGATAAAAAAATCCTTATCGTCGTATTATTGGAGAGATTTCAGCGGCGAACGGACGTTTGCATACATTAAAAGAAATAAAATACGCGGCGCTCTTGAGGCGAGGCGTTTAATTGCGTATATTTTCATGAGGCGGTATTTCGGCTCGGTAATAATTTCACAACTAATAATAGAATATAGATGTAGTGGAATTTCTAATTAGGTGGTAACTACACAGAATACGGTACATACAAAATATTGTATGTTTATTTTCATGGTACGCCAAATGAGGTATTTCTAAATGTCACATTCTTTACCCTCCGTAGTTTTTTATAAAGGTGATCTCTCATTGGGATGTAGAGTTCTTGTTTCAAGGGTCTCTTGTTGCCATTAAGGGCAGTCTATGACTTAGTGGCAACATGAAACAAGTGTGTTTAAAGCGTTTTGTCGTTACTTATGTACCTAAGTGTTTTCTAAACGAGTGGTTGGTTATCATTAAAACAGGGTAAAATTTGAATACAATTGTCACTGTGGTCGATCTTCATGAACGTTGCGTGTGAAAGACCACAATGAATTAGATTTAGGTATTATGTACATAATTTTTTGAATGAGGAATAGTTTAGCCCAGCTGCTAATATCGTGTGAATATTCAGTGCAAAGCGATGCTAGCTCACATAGTACGTACACTAACTGGCGCTTAAATTAAGTACTCTAAAAGTCAAAGAAAATGGCCTAAATTAAAAGAAGTTCCGCCATGACACAGACATGGAGCAAGATACAAGCATGCCATACCCTTATAGTTTCATCGTTGGTCTCATAGCTTAAATCCGAATATATTTTTCACTTCAAATACATCCTATTCGTGACGGGAATATAAAAAATATTGGCAACAGCACCAGAATCTTAGATAACGGCCGTCAGGTAGGGCTTTATTTAGCCGACAATGCCGCCACACAGTTGTTATCATCACACAGTGTGTACGTGATACACCGTTTATGTGTTTATATATTCCGCCATTCATTAAACTCGATCAGCTGTTGCCACGCACACCATAGTTCGATGCTCACGCATCGGCCGTGACCCAACGCAATGACGTATCCTAATAAAGTCAATTTAATTCGTAGCCGAGTTCGACATTTGCGTGCCATGGACCTAATGAAATAATAGACACGATACGCGTGTCGGCTCCCTTGTTTATGGCGCGTCGATTGTGTAGATATTTTTCTGTTCTCGTGTTTTATATTCACGAATGACGGGTAATAAAATGTGATATTTTCAGGCTACTGTTATTCAAGTTGTTTTCGTTGTTCGATGCTGGTACCAAAACAAAGAGTGACATTTTCCAACAGAAAGAATGTTTGTGCCACGAGTAAACCAGTCTATCATACTCCGCAACATCTAGGCAGAAATAAAGCATCAACAGTGTCTCAATCAAGGAATCAATGATACAAAGTATCTTGATTTCGCTCTAGATGTGTCTCCACAATGACCCATTGTAGTTGTACCATGCTTCTATTGGATTGAGCAGATCGCGACTCTTATACTGACTTTAACCATCGACGCACTATATTACTGACTTCAAAAAGGAGCATCCTGTCATTTTCTTGTGAAACTACGCCATCATTCATTACTTATTACTACCAACACAACCCCAATGCCATTGTGATAAATAAGGATTTTTTCCCCGCAGCTATTCGGCACATGCAATATAATATTATAGTCGCCTAGAAATAACTTCTCAGGGCAACTATGTCGAGTACCTTATCATGTCACATTATACGCTTCATTTCATGTAAATCGGTTCTCAAGTTGCGCACAAAACCGCACGACGACACATTTACGTTTATTTTAAGCCCAGCCCACGTGGTTCAGTAACAAATGATCTGATCGATTTAAAAAAAAATTACTCCAACTTCAAAAAACCAAAATAAAAAATATTGATTTTCATTGATGACGCATATCACATGATAACAATGTTGGTATCTCTAAGTAGGCATTGAGAGAATGCATGTAATAGGAGTGCCCCGCTTTTCAATTTTCCTACGTCCAAACATTTTCCTCTAAAATCGATATTAATCGCAATCAAAAGAGGAAAGCAACGAAATACCGGTCTACAATAATTAGAGATATGGGCATTTCTAAAGTACTTACTCCCGGTATGCGTCTGTTCATTTAGCTACCTATATATTTTATTAAGAGGAACATTTGATTATAATGTTAGTTTCACACTCAAAACTAACGCTGTTCCAAAATAGCTGCTATTAAAATCGGATGCAGTCTCACTTCGTTGAAAGGGGAATAAAACATGTGATACATTTTACAACAAATAGTCTTATGATTACTTACACGTAAGTATTTGTTATGTGAATTTTCACGGCGTAGCACCGTGAAGCCATACAAAATCGATTTAGTTGCACACCGTCAACAAGCATTGCTGCTAGCAACGTGAGTGTCTCTGAATCACTTTTCTCTGGATAACGTAAATACACATTTATATGGACAAAGTTTATTGTACCAACGAAACATTAAAACACATACTTAATTTAGTTTATTCTGAGTGATTGTTTACTACTCTTTTTACAATTCTATCAATGCAGCAAATTTATGTTAAATGGACACTACTGCGAGATTTGGGCGAGGGGCGTTATTTTGTAGGAATTGGCGTCATTGATTTCCATCAATCTAGTTTATTAACTAAACCTTCCCGTATTCCTTCTGAAAGTAATACAGTGGGCCAGGTTACATCAGTTGTTTTACAGATTACTTAAAATTATTCTCGTGAAAATCACACTGTTACATGTATGTCAATCCCATGTATTTTCTATCATGCGTTAGTGATAATCAAATAGAAAGCCATCTTGTCTAGGCCCTCTGATATGCGATGGAAACGCAGTGATCTTTTCGCAAAGATTTTGTCCGATTGCCGAGTATTTTATGGATAGGTATATATAGGTATATGTAGATAAATATAGGAAACGACAGGGAGATAAAGATAGGAAAAATACTAAAGTAAAACCTTGTTATGTATACTTATTTAGAGTAGGTAACTGTCACGTAGTGACGGCTAACAGCATTTATTTATAAAAGCCCGTATTGACGAGGGACGAGAGCATAATTCTGTTACAGTTGTACGTGTCAGCATTCCCAAGTTTTCCCTGGAATAATTTTAAGTATCCTCGATAATCTCGTTGAGCACGAAAATTTGATAAGACACCTTGAAAATCATGAAATAGCGAGTAACTTTTAAGAGGTGGCATAAAGCAAATTCACCTATCTTAGATTTTTATTTTAATAAATATATAAAAATTACATCATAATGTCAAGAGCCTAGATTGAGCAGAAAAATACATATAAACATGATATTTTGTTGATGAAACAAAGTCTATTAAAAAAATACGCACAATCCAATACCCATATAATTCTTACGTAAAAATTACGCAGTCTAGCGCGGTTGTATTAAGTGAGGAATTAAGTATTTATGTAAATGCCACGTACCTAACTACTTACTAACCGACAATTTAAGAATTAACATAAAGTTTTTCCGCCACTTAGTTAAGATGAAATTGTTATAATTTTCTATGATAACAAATTACACTAACTAAGGACTATTAGAATAATACACTTCAGGCAATTCGATCCCGCATAGTTTCAATCTAGCCACGTTATTCAATCGGCCTAGATGACGTTATCTTGTAAGTGGAACGGTAAAAATAATTGCGACATAGATATAGAATTTATAGTGCCAATTGTATTCAAATTTAAATATTAAACGAACTCAAAATTCAACTTTCTTATATGTATAAAATTGTAGTTAATATTTTTGTTATTTTGTAGTTAACCTGTCGAAAAGATTTGTCTGTAAAATAATTAATATCGTTACAATCTTGTAATTATATAGTATACTCAAGATAATTATACTTGTCAAAAAATCATTCGAATTAATATAAAGTTAAATTAATAATTATTTAATATAAAAAAATACTATTCTTTACTTGGTGCTTATGGCGTCATGAAAATCAAAACAATTTATAAAAGCTATGTGTGTCAATTCCCTCTAAAACACATTAAACAAAGCATTTAATCTCAGATTATTTGAAAAGGGTAGGCCGGAACATTCGGGATCCGGCACTAAAAGGGACATGTTTTATCGTTGAGTAGCCCAAACATTTGGCAATAAGTCGGCCAACAAATTGAAAACGTGTAAGTGTCAAGTCAACACATCCGATGTGTAAGAACCCGCGCGATTCGACTTGAATCACGTTTTTTGTATCCAGGGGCCAATGACATGAAAAACACGTAACGCGACGCGCATATGATTTTTCAATTCCACGCACAACGACGCACATTCCACGCATAATTCCACGATTGACACGTAATAAACTTTTGTTGGCGTGGCGCGTTTCGAACCCTCGTATATGTTCTAACCCCGTTATGACATCAAACGTTATTGATAAGCAATCTCGTGTGTCATAACGAATAAGGCCCTAGTAGTTTTAGGGTTTTGCTATTGATTAATGTGTCTATAATCAATTTTATTAAAAAACAGGAAGTTAAATACGCTTTCTTTTTAACACGCATATATTTGCTTTAAATTGCAAAGAAATAGAAATTGATTGATAAAAGACGTAAATACGAGAATACCATTCATGAAGTATCTAAACACAGTAAACACATAAGAAAACGTATTTTTCAGATATAGGTATCAATACTGTTCTTCCTAGGGTGCGGCTATGTAGTTAAGCCAAGCCGAGCTATTTAATCAAAATGGAATGAAATTTTATGGTTGGAAGCTAATCTTTAGCAGCATTGATATCTATAGGTACTATACGACGATAACGTAGATTGGATTCTGACGTCACGTCGTCTGTGACTGTAAGGCATCTGAATACACGATACTGCTTTCTTGTGGTTTGCTAATGCGGCTTGAGACTGTCTAATATTTAATACCTTATTACGTAACAATATGCAGATCCAATAAAAAGTTCTTATCTGTCGCGAACTAAGCTCTATACATTATACAGGTACGTTATGATTAAAATATTTAAGACACCGTCCCAGAATGGAAACTATATATAGTCTGAAATACTTATACAGTAACTTGTAAATATGAAAATTAATTTCATAGGGTGGGTTATACACAACAATGTCGACCGTACCAAACTCTTCTCTCCGATACCCCTGGGAGCTTTGTCAAAGCATATGAAGTATGCATGAGCTAAATTAAAAATGTTGATAATATGCTTTTGAAGCAAGCTGCTAACAGATACTTTTATTATCTGTCGGTACTTAATGGAAATCTTTTTTATTAGTCGTTATATAACCAGGCGATTTAACCATCATCAGCAACTACTACCACGGTCGCACAGCTGGGCACGGGCCTGCTCCCAAACTTGAGAAGGGTTTAGGCCATAGTCCACTAGACTAGCCAAGTGTGGATTTGGTGAACTTCACACGCCCTATAAGAACTTTCAGCCATGCAATGTTTTCATTAACCGTTACAGTTGAAACGCATACTCGTATAACTTTCAAGTCATTTGTGCCATTGGGTTTTGAACCTGATCGTCTCAAATAAGATGCTTAACCATTGGTCTATAGCCGTTACTATATTTAAACATAAGACATAAAAAATAAGGTAAATGAAACAAAGAATTAAATACAACATTTAACTAACACAAAACATCGAATGAATTCATTCTACTTGAACGAGGAATGCATCTAAAAATAGTCAAAAGCAATACGAAAACTTGAAACAGAAGACGCAATCGATCGGAATGGCTTTCTTCAGTATTTGCTTTGAGAAGTACAATCACTTTTGATATGCGATCTGGACCGATCAATAAGGAGAGTCGAGGCCACATACGAGTACATTTGTAAGCAAAATGAGAGTAGAAATGAAAACAACAAAAACGTTTTAACAAAAAGTTAAGTTTTTCAAGGAACCGCATAGGTTTTTAGTAGTCATGGTTATATGTTTACAATATTGCATACATAAAAGCTTTACACTCACAACCCCACACTAGAATTCCTTGTGTTGAGAGTGCCGTGGACACATAGAAAGATAATTACACAAACAGCCAGCTGGAAATCTAGCCAGGACCCTTCGAATGGTGGGCCGGAATTGTAACCACAGAGGTACATTTTTGGCGGAAATGGTTGGGCAACAATTGGTGTACCACGCCAGAACAGATAATAAAATTATCGAACAATCTGACATCAATATCAAAGTAATATCATAGAAGGTAGAAGTCATATAGTTCGCGCGAGGTGGCTCTACCGATGCCCTCATAAACCGCCGTGAAGTCTTGTGTCAAGTTCCTGTGTTCCTGCGTATGTTGAAGACACATTTCTTGAGGTAGCCATTACTGATGAGCATAGCCAGCACTGATGAGGACCAAAGCACCCACGCCTCCATGCAAGACACTTTTAAACGATCATAGTTTATCATTCTAGTTTACCTACATTACATACCACGTTTTCTTTCACAACCCTCTCCTAGCACCTTGATAATAAAAACTCTAACGATTTAACAAACCCCATTACCAAAGCTAATGTATAAATCGATAAATAATAAACCACGCACCCAGTATTAAACATAAATAAGCTACAAAAACAGTCGATAGAGTCGTTATAAACGGTTACAATTTACTGGCGAGCGATAAAGATTGTCGTGCTGGATTGGAGATAGGTAGGTACTGGTTGGTTGGCGTTGGCCGGTCGTAACTTTGCCGGATTTACGGCTTAACAGCATACTGCGAACTATCGCCGAATCTGCGACATCGTCAAATTGAAGTCTAATATGCTCTTTTATTATCTACTCGAAACGATCCTGCGTTTCAAAGAGATAATAAAATTACATTTATCTACTCGTACGTAAAAAGCTAATAATTTTCTTTCTTCTTCGTAAAGGTTTTGGGTAAGTTCGGTTTTTCCAAGGGCATATAACGTAGGCTCTACTAGACTACTTGGTTTAGCGAGACATTATATGGCCAATAGGGAGCCCAGATCAGCTTTCTTTTTGGCTAATATTTACTAACGGTTTCCCCATGCAAGCTGGTTATTATGTAAAAGCTCAGGTTGATTCTCAAGGTCAGGTCGTTTCAAGTCCAAAAAAACCGTTTATGAAAATAAACTTTATATGAAGATTGTCTTTTCATCACAAAAGATTCTCTGTGTGATGTAATTTTAATACAGGCAATTTGCAATAAACATTTTATGGCATGAGATTTCGAGAGAAAGAAGCGAGCAAAAGCGAACTGACACCCAGACGAAAATATTGAAATACGAAAAAATATACGTTCTAACGAAGGTGAGTTACCCGGAAACCAGCCATAAATTCTTAGTGCTGACATTCAAGGGCTCTCGAAAAACTGTGTAACTAGCAAATGTTTGGCCAATAATTCTTCATTGAGGAAAATACCACGCACGTATTTTTACACGATCTACCACGTATGATTATGAGTAGTAATAGGGATTAGTTGATCAACACAGCCCCTGCAATGAAGATAAATTCTTTCTCTTTTTTACCAATCGAACGGCATAAAACATATAATAATAATATATGTGATAATAAAACACTGTTATAACAAAAATGCATTTATAAGTTAAAGTACCTCCAGTATATGAAAACAATGTCATACCTATTTTACATTTATATTGACGCTGTGACCTTTTATTTGTCAGCAATAAGCGACGTATTACGCTGCAGATTTTATAGCCTCCGCCTAAAAGGCCCTTTCTACCAGAACAATGAGACTCCACTTCATTCCGGCGAATACCTAATATGAAATAAAGAGATTCCGCTTTAACGGAGAATGAAAAAATTGTTTTAATCAAAGTTAATTTGTTTTGTAACTTAAGAACATGCTACGGTTTTGTAAATGTTTTGTCGGGGCTCAAGAATTAATTGGCGTCCATTGCTTTACAATTCAACATGCCGACAGGAAAGAACGCCAGTGGATAGGCACGTAATAAATCAGTCACATACTTTTGTTCTTATATCACTATCATTAGATTTACGTTAAACCCACGTTTTTAATTGAATTAGGACATTTCGGTAATATATTATGTCTGCTCTGAATAATATTTTTCTTAGTGTGTTTTTGAAGTGTTTCAGTGTATTTACGATCTCCGCTAATATCATCTATTTCGACTGCAATACTGCATTCCGAGCACAATATTTATACCAACATTCTGATCACAATAAGCTTTGCCAACTTTAAAAAACGATTGCAAATACGTAGATGGAACATGACAAAGGGATCGTCAATTGAACATGCAAACAAATTACTCTGAAAGCGATGGTTTAATAGAATGAGTACATAATAGAAGTGTACTTATATATGAACCGGTAGCGAAACACCGTTAATAGTGTATCTGATCCGGTTTATGGCGGACATAACCGGTGTAAGATGAGAGGTGCGCGTGGGACGAACATTAAGACAAACAACCCTGTGGTTATGTTCAAGAGTGATATGAGTATAACGTGGGATACTTAAGGGTTTGCTATAAAGGTAGATCTACCTACTTCGTATTACAAATAAGATTATGATTGTCTATGTAGAATATTTTATATGGAACAAGCTTAAAAGAACCGCCTTGTGACAACAAGGGAGATTACTAAATTTGTATTTAAAAATCACATAAATGCTAAATGAGTTTCCAGAGTATCAAGCATGTATGAATAATTCCAAATGGCGTATAAATAAACACGTTTTTTCAGCTTCGTATTAAAGAAAGGACATTTTTTAAACTATCATTACTTTATATTTTATAACCATTTTCAAGCACCTACTTACATAAATATTACCTATTATTATTTCAAACTGAGAGAATGAATAAAAATAATACAAGTAGCCAAAAAATTCTCATTTTGTTTCAAAATTTAATGCGACATAAAATTGAAAGAAGTAGAGTATTGTTGGTAAGCAAATAAAATGTTAAAAGTTAACCTCTTTAGCTTCAACCCAATTCAGTGATGCTATTGCGAAGTTTCAAAAAGCCAGTTCCATTTTCGCGTTTTTCTTTTTAGATAGGTATATCATGTTACAGAAGACTATAGAGTGGAGTGGTAAAAATATCATCAATTTTTATGTCACCATAATATTACACAAAATATTTATTGTGTTTTGCAAAATTTGTTACAAATTCTAATGTTCTTTTATTATAACTATCTCGTGTTCGTAAATTTTATTTATTATTTAAGAATTTCTAAGATTTCTTTAAATGTAAGGGTACTTATTCACACATACAAAGATAACTAGCACTAACATCCCGACCTAATACATTCTTTACATCGTTACCGAATTGAAACCAAGGCTCTTTAAGTGGCCAGCGTACATGGTAACTACAGACTGCGTCGCATCGGTCGACAATTAATCTTCGTAGTACGTCAAAATTTATAAATTGTTATTTTTTTATAGGTGCCTATTTACGTGCCGTGCCATAATTTGTTACGTGTTATGTAATATTCAGTAATGGCTGTCTGTCAACAGTTTACGTTATAAGAATGGTGAAGTTAAGGTGTCCATAAACGGTATCGGTCGGGGCGATCACTGTTAACGGTATTATCAAATATTTAAAGGTAACTTTAAAAATTACATTCAGGAAAGGAAAATATACCTATTTCCCTGCACTCTTTCGGCATGTCCCCATTTGAATAGGTCAAAGTACAGAGTCGAATGAAGTATTATACATATATTATCAGAATATGAGCTATCTGCTCTTGACAAGAGCAATTTGGGAATTTGAGAAATGCCTACCAAATATATTCGTGACAGTTATTTAACTATTATACTTACTATGGTTAATAAACTAGCCAATATCAATTTTTTTATTGCATAATTCACGAACAAAACAACCTACATTATAAAAAACAGATAATTACTATTTTTTTGTGATTACAATAAAAATAAACATGTGTTGAGTGTCGCTTTTGCTTTATCACATTTTTACATTTCATAATGGTCTTGTTTAGGATTACTAATCTTTTGGTAACCTGTAGGTTAAATACTTTATTTGTCCTATTTTGTCACTTAATTTCAATCCGCATTGGAGCAGCGTGGTGGAGTATGCCTCCAGGCCTTCCTCAGTTGTGGGGAGAGACCCATGCCCAGCAGTGGGACATAAAAAATTATATTAATTATACATACTCTTATGGTAAATATCAAAACAATGAAGTAAAATAATATGATGGGATAACTAACGAGAAATATAAATATCGCTTCTAAAGCCATAGATGAAGTGGCACATAAATAACTTCAAAAAACATAAAGTAAAGTAAACAAAGTATGTAAATGAATGGTCTAATGCAGTATGCACACATTACCAATTTTAATTTGATTCATTGTGCCATTGTCAAAGGTTAAAAACTGTTTGTCATTTAAAACTCCATTAGGTACGAAGTTATTTAACACGCGATTCGTTTTTACTGCAATATTAATATTATTTTAATTAACAAATGGAAATAGAACTTCAACATGTTATTATGAAGTAAATATAACATTCTAGGCTTTTGTTAGAAGTTTTTAGTTAGAAAAACAATTAGAAGTAAGATTGCTTTCACAGGTTTGAAGTTTTAATGAAAACTACAAGTGCATGCATAAAACGTACAAACTGAACAATTGAGTTATAGAATAAGAATTTATAGTTCCAATTAGCATCGCTTACTTTCCTGCTCAACACATTAACGTCATTGCTATTATCCTGTCGTTAAGGGTAAAACCTATTATTACAATTTACAAACCAAAACAGGTAAAGATGTGAATTATTATTAATATGTTCAGCGTGTCATTGAGCCCTGTGTGAACACAAACAACACAAACAGGAGTTCTCACAACTGAATGTTACAAGTATTACGTTTGATCTCAATATTTATTTTATAATACGGACTTGCCGACCCTTGCTGAATGGACTCTAATTATAACAACTATTATGTATATCCAAAATGCTCATTGAATAGTCAAAACAAATACTATACCTAACTGAAATTGTAATGTTGTTTAATTATTACTAGCGACCCGCCCGGCTTCGCACGGGTGCATTGCTGATACTAAATATACTACAGAAAACTGTGACCGTTTATACATATAAACCATCCTCTTCAATCACTCTATCTATTAAAAAAAACCGCATCA
>DWAV01001872.1:0-12370 GCA_018231305.1 Noctuana lactifera | reverse complement strand
AACGTGCCCTCCGAAGCACGGAAGCGCGCATGAAATTTGCCACTAGCTGTCACCCATCCGAGTACCGGCCGCGCCCGACGTTGCTTAACAGTGAGATCAGTTGCGATGTACACTACCAGCGGGGCTATACTCTCTCTATACGGAAGTGAAACATGTTTAGCAGCTTCGTCGGTCGAATCGCGATAATATGTCAAAACGCATTTTACGGTTACGATTGCCGACGCATAATTAGGCCGTCAATTACACCTCTCACCGTAGCGCTAGCCTCATTACCATGAAATTTAGTGTCTCATATCTATATTTCAAAGCGGTTAAAGTCACTCTATAAATACTATGCTGAAAGGTCAGATGACGGTTTATGCTATGCTGTACGCAATAGGTATATAGAGGGAGGTGATAACATTAAATTAGTTTGGGAGGTTTCTATTACGGAATTCGGGTTGGACGTAGGATTATCGCAAGCTTTTTGGACTAAGCTTTAACTTTGCTGAAAATATGTGGGAATTGAAAACGTCGACTATGTTCATGCAGATACATACTTAGGTAATTTATTTGGCGCGCTAACCTATAATGGGTATTAGTCACTTCAACAATTGACTTGATCTTTCTTTCAATAAACTTTTTTATACATTTTAGTTATAAGGCTTAGCAAACCTCAGTGCAACGTCAGTATTTTACAACTTATGATTCCCTTGCAACTGAATTTTTTTTTTTAATTATATGAAGTAGCAGATGAGCACGCAGGCCACCTGGTGTTAAGTGGTCGCTGCCACCCATGGACATCTACATCAAACCTCAAGCTCGTGTCCTGCTTGAGGTCGCATGTAGTGGCGCTGCTACCCCGGAGGCTGATGGTCGCCTCATGTAAGTGTGGCCGGGTGTCAATTGCCTAATTCTAAGCAATATTAGTAGTGATTGTAAGGTTGCTCTAGAATTTTCCACTTCAGATGGTTCGGTTCAATCACTATTGTCAGGCAATTATTGCTTTTAAAATTACCCCTAGTAAGACCACGTTTATGTCAACTGAACACTATGTATATTTGAGCATTAATATTACTCTAAGATAGTTACTAAAGTTACTTTAAGCTTTCGCTTTAAGCTTCGGCTTTACGTAAAAAGCCGTCAGATTCGATTAAATGACTTGCTTAGAGCATTACTATTGAAGTAAGACGACCTATAATTTGGTTCATATCTTCACGGATTCCTCGTGTTTTTATAATGTGGCGCCCGAAGCCACAAGACGCATGCAGATCAAGGTATCAGTAATTGGTACAAATTATATACTACGCTGTTTAGGCTTAAAGGTATGTCGGTGTGTTTAACAGGAGAAGTGCGTGTAACAAAGAATGGAGTAGGTAGGTAGGTAGATAATTGACCTACCTAGGCGATTCATTATTTCCTAGCACAAACAGTTAATGTGTCGTTGAAATTTTCCTAGAGTGTTAATTTTTTTTGTTTTAATTTTTCCTATAAGAAGTTTTCGTGGTCATATCTATTTTTGCATAGTTCTTCATTTGTGATGAAGATGGAGGATTTCTTTAGGACGGATTTTATAAAATGTAAGACGGCAAAGCTAGAACTTAATAATATGCAGGTAATTTCTATTTGGGACCGTAGCAGTAACAGCGTTTACCCTACAGGGATTACCCTGTATAGATATAGGTTCAGTGTCCCGTCATATTCTGTGCAACTCGATCGTTAATGCAATTATTTGTACAACATCCTATTAAGAAATATTAAACTGTCAATAAGTATAAATACCAGAGCAAACAGAGTCTGCTGGAGTCAAGAAGGTAATTATACACCCTTATTGTTCCACTTCTATAGGAGATAATTTGAAGTACGCGACTGGGTTTCACGGACAAACAAAATAAAATTTTAGTAGGCGGTAGCACCTCTATAATTCGCTAGGGGACGCCACTCATAAGCGCGGTCTTGAAGCAAGTCTTGTGTCAAGTTTTTGTGTATCGGTCGGGGAGGATGGATGCGAGCGAAATTTTATTTAAGACGACCATCTCGGTCCTTATGAGTAGCAACGCATCAATTTACGAGTTTAGAATGACCTCTCTTATTTGACGTTAGACGTGGGTGTTCTTTGGTTGCAATGACTGCTTAACCCATTTTCATTTTTCATGTAATGGTTTGTGGTGGCAAGTGGCAAGAGATGTGCCGCACGACACTGTCATCTTCTTGGGTCGTGTAGCTGAAAACGTACCTTAACAAGTTCTAGACAAACATAATTGCACTGCCTCAGAATAATTATCATTAAAATAAAATAGAAACAAATAACGGTCACTTCACATTATTATTTCTTATCAAGATTTTAATGGTGTTTAAAAACTAGCTTTTAACAAATATTTGCCACTAACGAGGCGTAACAGGAAGCTAAATAATCTTTTTGCCGCTGATCGTTAAATCGGAATATTTTCTCAATCACCCGTACGGAAATTGCTGATGAGGTAAAACTGAGCTGATAGTTAGCCGTTTAACATTCCCCCGCATTTTCTAGGATTGCGTCTTCTAATGGCACCAGCAAATCCTCGCATGACTACCGTTACAATGTTGCCAGTTTATTCCACTTATGCTGCATAAGTTGCAATTTATATTTGCTAATGTTGTTGTGTTGCTCTGTAGTGTATAGGTAATTATTGTATTTATTTGTTTAAATATATCAGGTTCTTTTCAAAAGGTGTCATCATACGTTCCTTCCGTATCACATTCCTTCAATTACCTTAAAACAATTTAAGACTATACCGTCTAACCAACAAAAGCAAGACTTTAACTACTTAAACGTAAATAAATCAATTTAAACTTGGCAACAGCAAGTGGGCAGCGTAAACGGTAAACGACGCTAGCTAGCGCCGGACAAACAAATTAAATGTCTGCTGAGCTTTTAATATAATAATACAGACGCCCGAGGAAGTCACTTGTTCTTGTAATGAGTCGGTTGCGTAATATCTCAGTTGTTATCACATTTATTACGACGTGTGGAGCATATTTTTGTTCTAAAAGGGTTGTGAGGGTCTTTGTTACCTGCCTACCTGTAACCCTGCAACTGCTGGGCAAAAGTCCCTTTTACAACCGGGCAAAGCCTGAAGCATACTCCCCCATCCTCCATTGAGCTCCAGGATACGGGTTAGAAACCAACCTGTGTCGGATGTTGTCTAACCACCCAAAGGACATTTTGAAGGCATGACGTGGCCTTCGAAAAACAGATATAATTTGCCACTAGCGGTCACCCATCCGAGTACAGACCCGAGTTGGCTTAACTTGAAATCGAGATAGCTAGCGAATACTTCCACACAACCAGCAGGGCTAAATTTAAATAGTAGCCTGCACCTTATATGTTAGGAAAACGACACAAATCACAAATGCAATTTATCTTTAGTGTAATTTATCTTGTTTTAAGGCAATTACAATGGCATTAAATACCACAGCGACTAACGAGGGTACCGAGAACAACAAACAGCTCTATCGGACCAAACGCACATCCATCAACATTACAAAACTCAATTGCGCACGCGTCTCTACCGGCTAATGTGTTCCATCCATCAGCTGTGTTATCCAGCGATAATTATGGGCCTAAGGCTGTTGCAATCACAGCTGAACTTATCTACGGAGGCATTTGCGGCTCACGACTACGATTGTGTCCATGTTTTGGGGACAATGGCGATAGTGTGATAAAATGTGGCGAAAACTTTATTGGGGATAACTTTTTGAAATGTTTGTGTCTGTCATGTTACCTTGTAGATCAACTTTTGTCTTCACTTCTTTGCATAGAAGTGAGAACTCACACTCATAAACCCATACTAGGTTTCTTCGTGTCATAGGTGCCAAAGACAGACACACAGCCAATTACACAATCCGACCAGAAACATAATTCTGAACATCAAAAACGAAAACCGACTATAACCTTAAAACTAATACCTAATGATTTGTATTGTTACAATAATTTATTTTAGAGTCTGTTGCCTCTTTCTGTCTGTATAACTAACGTATTTACTACTTAGGAAACATGGTGATGGTGTAGTTTACTACCTTTTAATAATATTTATGGTAGAAGATAAACCGAAAAGGTATTGGAGAGTGTTCTGCGGTGACGATGGTTCGCGAAGTCGCACGGTCGTTGGTCGTAAAACAGGAATGTTCACCTTAAGTGCCCGTGACAGCTTCCTACTGCGGTCGCGATTAAAAACCGATATCCTGGGGCAGAGGCTCTCAATCGTCTTTAGCGTAGACTCTACAAAAGTCCAAGAAAACTATTTTTTAATTTTATGCACATAACCTCCTAATTTTTAAATAACCGGATTTTTGTATAACAGAAGTAGGTAAATACCTAAATGTAAAGTTGGTAGGTACCTACTAGTTTTTTTTTATATAATATGTATTTTCCATACTGTACATTCCAAAAATCGCTTATGATCAATAAGACCGCAAATTATTATTGTTTGTATTTTGTCTGTTCGTGTATTTATCTGTATTTTACTATGTGTGGTTAAAAAAGAATAAAAAGAAGTATATATATGTAATTTAACCAAGCATCTATAGAAATTACAAGGCAAAAATATTAGGTTACAGCAGTTTGAAAATCTCTGTTCGTTCTCTGTAGCAATATCTCTAGTTGTTTGGAGTCGTAGCTTGCCACCTGCTAGCTGAATTGTTTGGGCTCTTGTAGATATCTTCTCAAATATTTCACAGTGAATTGTGTTTCGGATAGCGCAATGCCCGTGAATTAGATAGCTGTTTAAATGAACACAGGTCAGTGAGATCCGACAATATATGGAAGTTCTGTTAACAGTGTTGATAAGAAACTTAATGCAAATGACAGTCAATAGTAATGAATCTACCTTATACGGTACGGCATTACTTAAAGTTGCTTTCGAAAATTTGAGGCCTTTGAAGCATTATTATAAAAAGTGATTTCGAATTTTGGCGTAAAGATTTTGTCAATTGGGAGAATTCAAAAGAATCATAACAACATTAAGGCATATAAAAGTACCCATATGATACTATATGACGACCCGCGTGGTGTAGTGGTTACCATGCCAGTCCACCATTGGAAGGGTCCCGGGTTCGATCCCCGGGGCAGAAATTTAAATGATAATAATAATAACGCTTCACACTCACAGCCCCACATTGGGATTCCCTGTGTCGTAGGTGCCATGGACACATACAAATACAAATACACAAACACCCAGACCGGTAACAGAAATCTAAATTCATCATTTAAATTTCTACCCCGCCGGGGATCGAACCCCGGGAACAATGATGAATTTAGATTTCTGTTCTCGGTCTGGGTGTACTTGTCTTTGTGTGTGTCCATGGCACTCACGACACAGGAAATCCTAGCGTGGGGCTGTGAGCGTGAAACGTTTTATATCATTGAGGTATCACTAAGAAAGAGTTGTTAAGACACTTGCACGTTCGGCCGCTATTTAATGTTTCGATTGTTAGTTTTTAGCTGCGTAACGTGAGAACCAACGCCAATCAACCAATAATTCTGCGGATGACAGCTTCTTGCGAGCTGCGGGTCCGTAGTCCATAGAGATTCCGCACACGTCCTTTTTGCAAGTGGTAATTGGTTTTAGCTGTTGAACACGTGAGATGCGTGTTTAACGACTTTGAACATTGCTGTAATAATAATAAAGGTCAGTGAGAACGTCGTTGTGAGTTAAGAGATGTAGTTGGGGAGAGCGTATAAACGCCGTTAGATGGTTGGTTCCCATCAATTAGTCACATACCAGCAGCGACGAGGAGAAAATTGAAATAAGCCGATACGCGCATTATGTCATTTATCTTTAGTGTCTGCGGCGAAATTGCGCTTCTCAGGTTAATCAGAGGCCTGCTATAAATCAAGTGCAGTAATAGGTGCAAAACAGATGCTCTTGTGGTAGTTCAGAGAAGAAACGGTTACCGCAATAGCCCTTTCCATCCAATAAAGATCACTTTTCCACCTTGAAGACACCATATTTTTTTTATCATTTATGAGTAGTAAGTAGTAAATGAGCATCCAAGCCACCTTATGTTAATTAGTCACTGCAACCCATGGACATCCACGTCCAACCTCAAATAGAACAGAAATTCTATCTGAGATCATACGTTGGCGTTGCTACTCACGAGGACTAAGATGGTCGCCTCAAATATAGTCCAGCAGCAACCGTCCCGAACCGAAATACAAGTAGGTACTTGCTACAAGACTTGCTTCACGGTGGGTTATAAAGGCAGTGGTGGTACATCCCCGGGCGAAGTTTATTAGCTCTACCACCTACAATCTACATCTATAATTTTTGTATAATATACCTATAATACCTATAATATACCTAACCTAACCTAAACATGCCTCAAAGGGACTGTTAGGAATTAGGACGTGTGTGTCTTATAATGACATACCTACTTGTTTTACGTCCGAAGTGGGACAAGTCTCTTACGCATTTACTATTTGTCAAGTAAATACAAGAAATCAATTCTAACGGTCGCCATACTACGAGTAGCGTCCGTTTACAAGCTCACATAAATAGGCACTTCTTATTTATATATGCTTGTCAAATAGCACAACTTTCTAATACCAGGATTTATGGACGATGCGATTGCTAGGTGTTATCGGTCAGAACTATCATGCAATTTTGTTATTTCTGTTCTCCCCAGACGTGACTGAGTGACAAATTAATAAATCCTGTTAACACATTCGTGTAAAGTGCAATAGCTTTCTATCTGTTCGGTTGTAACTCACGAATAGATTTACGTGTAGATGAGCTATCATCTTTTATTTATTCAGGAAGGTTGGAGAGAAGAACATGATCTCTATCAGTCAGTACTTGGTGACTTGTTTTAGGTCCTATCTGATCGGAATAAAGAAGGTTTCCCGTTAGTTAGTTAATTTATTATATTTAGATCCATTAAAGTAGGTATTTTTAGCTTCGATTCTCTCGGCTGATGAGTTTCGTTGGTCCAGAATTGAATGCGTATTCAATCTACAGTTTATACTCCGGTCTATTTTAGAACAATTTTTCGCGTGTCTGTCAAGAGCTAGCTAGAGACACGCGAATAGAGACAGAATGCCAAATAACAATAACTGTATTTCTCCTTCAATGTTTTGCATTTAACAATGTGGTGGACTTCTAGCAACATGAGTCTACACAATCTACACAAGTTCCTAAAGTCGTTGAGATATTAGCATGGCAGCTCTTCCCACTCTACTACTACTACTACTACTACTTTTTGAAAAAAGATTTTAAATAGATAAATACCTTCTTAATTATTCTTCAAATATCTTCTTAACAAAATGAGAAACTTCACAATTTGCGAAAGTGTAAAATTTCATAAAACCTTATTTTATGACGTACCTACGTATATAATTTTTATCAATTTTATTAAATTCAAATGTTTGAAACAGACAAGTTATGTAAACAGCAGACAGCTTTTGCAATACAAGCAAGAGAATTGTTTGAATGTCTGTGCATTGTTAATATTTGCACTTCCTTCCAACCAGACGCAGCAGGGGAACTTTCTAACGCTAACAAAATAAAAATGGGAAAACTGACAATTGTTTTGCCGGTCTTTGTCGAGTTGCCATTTAAAAATATTTTATAGTTTGAGTGTTTAACATAGGTAATGAAAAACAGGGAATATTGTCAACATAATTTATAAAGTTACATACTTTTCACGAATATAATAATTACAATTTTACTACTATGTATATTGTAGGTATGTGATTTTTGTATCAGATAATGATTAGGTTAGAGACAGTTAAAGTTAGAACAGGTTAGTATTTAAGGGATATTCATAAATCAGTGAGTGTGTTAAGCACCGTTGGTTACGTGTTACGAAGGTTCTTCGGCTATTCAAATAGCCGATGTTTGTAACCGCGTAAATTATTAGAAAACATCATAAAGATTTACAATTCATTTCCCGAGTTGACCATTCTGCCGATAGATTCAGGAAGGATTGTCGACAAATTGAGAATGTCTGCGTTGGAAATATTATTGCATACTAACTTTCCCTGTTTGAAGTTTACTGCACGCACGTGCTATAGCAGGTACCTGTAGGTTAAGGCAGCTTTTAAACTCGATGACTACTGTTTGCGTTAAATGTCAAAAACAAACATCTCAAAAGTTGTTCTGTATGATCCGCGACGTACAAAAAAGACAGACTGATAGCACTGTTGATTACAATCAAATTAATGTTTTAAATAATAATTGTAAGTCGCTTAGAGCATTTATTAATTAAAGGTAACTCGCGTTACGAAAACAACCGATTTCAAAATTGTCGCGCACTTAACGCAAATTTGCAAATTTAAGACTTATACTTATGGTATTCTCATGGATAGTTTCTACGAGTGAATTTCTTATGTTTTCTAATGTTTACAAGATTACCATATATGTCTTTATAAATATTGATTTTATTAGTAATAAAATAACAAGCAAATCAATATCTATGCAAAGCCACGGTAGTCGTCACATATATCATCGATGATGGGTTAAAAGACGTAAAATTAAGAGGATCGCAGTAAAATATTTTTATTGCTGGCATTACAAAAGCTAATTTTGAAAATGTCGTGTAGTTTATGAGCCTATTAACCTATTGGCTCAGATAAAACTGCCTACACGGTTATAAATCTCCATCTTAGAGAATTGGTGATGCACAAAATATCGTTATACCTAAAAAGAAACCATTTCAATTGTCTACTTACGAACTTATTTAAACATAAAAAAGTAACTGATGTAATTTATAGTTTATTTATAAGTATAAATTAAAACCGACTTCGAACTAAAAACGAAAAAATAACTTGAAAAGTAGGTACTTTAATAGCCGACTTCAACAACTCATTTTGGAGTCTGAGCCATTTTTCTGTTTACAAACGTAAGCATTGAGCACTTTAAAAACGCGCTCTCAAGCTGAATCTTAAGTTTAGGTTTTTAAATCAATTTAATCTTTTCGTATTCTTTCGGTAGGTTACAGTAGGTACGGTGACATTCGAGTCTAAGTTCGACTCGCACATTGCAGTTTTTGTTTTGGAGACAATAAGAAAATGAACACCTTTGTCAGAAGAGCGGCAAATGCCGAGCGTGGTTGCTAATCATTATTTATTTAGTCAGTTAGTTAGCAGACTGAACAATGGTTGGATGGAATGAGCGATTAACCAGTAATTCGTTTGATGCCATTTGCGTACATTGGCTCTACAGCCGTAGGTACTATAGAAAGTTAGTAAAAGTTTATAAAGATCTTAGTTGATACGAGTGGCTTTAAAAAATCTTTTATGCTGTGCTTCGGGGCTCTTCAAAAAGGCATTAAGAGAAAAATTTTGGTGCATTATAGGCGCAAGTGAAGAGGTTTATGAACTCAATTTACGAACAAAGTCATTGGCAAACGCACGTTATGTAGCCATGTTTTGAACGAAGTGTGTAGAAAAGCATAACTTTAAGTACATACCTACCTACTCACTTCAGTTACCATTTTATAATTGTATAGATGTAGGGCGTAGGTACTTTTATATTCTGCCAAGGGGTAAATTCGACCAGGCACCTGTAATTGGTTACTTGACGAAGGTTTGACGTCAGCCGGCATTTTTTTCCCTGACTGTACTGGTTGATTGCGATGCCCTGTACACTTTTTGTTCAATTAGCCATGTTTGTTTCGCCATTTCAATAATAATTATTGTGGACTCCACACAACAAAGTGATTATTCGTTAAATTATTTATATATGAAACAGTGTGGGGTATAACTTACCCATGTCGTTTCTCGTGACCTGTTTGATCGTGTGCAATGGAAGTGTTGACCGCTTGCTTCGTGACCTTTCATGGGTAATTATATGTCTGAAGCTACTAATAGAATCTGGCATTTTATTACATTCTCTTTATATGAGCTCTGTATAATTATGTACTTACACGTTCATAATAATAATAATCAGTATTGTAATTAAATACATGTAGGGAGGCATTTTTTTGGAGTCTTTACTTCTAGTAATGAGTACTTACTGACATACAGTTAGCCATAAGTCGACTTCAGTAATTACTACTATTATTAGCTAAAAAAATATTGGGAACGGTCACTTAATGATATTTCTTTCTTTCTTTGAGTTACTTAATTCACATACCCAGTTCATAGGCGCACGAATTTATAATGTGGATCTTGTGGATATTATTAACATAACAATTAAAGTACTTAAATAATATATAAATTTATAAACGGCCGAGGTATTTAATTTTACGCGATTCGGCACAGTCAAACTCGAGTTCAACACAACGAACTAACTCGAAGTAAGAATAATGTCTAGAGATAGCGAGTTGTGAAACTTTGTCCAGCAGTGGGCTATAAAAAACATTGCAGGCATTTTATCACATTACGTTATAGTCGTCGTAGTCGTCAAAATCATAGACATGTTCATTTTTAGGTTAGTTCTGTTGTACTTGATATATTATTATATTAGTAGGTTATTAATTAGGTAGGTTATTATATTAGTAGGTAGTGTAATTGGACTCTGTCCGTCCTAACAAACTATAAATAAATAAATAAATTAAAATACTCATTAAATATATTTATGCTCGTCCGCGGATAGTGGTAAATACTTATTAGTTTTATGTGTTAATAAATATTGTTTAATTAGACATAAACTAATTTGACACGTGGATGATCATAAAATTTTGCATCATCATAATAATACTAAGGAATTAATATAATTAATGTGTAATTTTACCTGTGGCACGCACGGCATAGAAGGTCAGGCTAAAGAAATCTAGACCATTTCAATAAGAATCTGGCAATCTGGCAAATGAATTTTTTTTATATAAAGTCTGTGAGATAAAAAAAGATACAATACAATGCTTAAAAACACAGGGCACAAAGTTCCATAAATTAACCAATTTTTTTCCCACATTTTAACAACACCTACATTTGACTTTTCAGTGAATTATACAAACTATCGGTTTAATACCGTTTTGTCTCGGCCTACTCGTACCTAATCTAACTGTATGTACATACCTTACAATGAATAAAACAATTTAATTTGATTTCTTTAAAAAATGGTTTTAAAACATAACATTGCATCAGTTCGTAAACATACAAAAAATTCTACAATTCGTAAGCAATACAAGTAAAGATTTTTATAGAACGAACATACGATAAACACGAATACTTACTACGAATGGACATCAAAGTTATCGAATGAATAGTTTATACACAGCCTACACAGCTCATGAATAATGCAAATAGGAAACAATAAATCGCTGTAACTATTAGCAAATCCCGTAGTTTCTTGCATTCATTAGAAACGATAATTCATTCATAAAGTTTGACAACAAGTGACCTGTGAACTGTGGGTTGGTAACATTGGCACATTATTTTACTATAAAGATACTCTAACAAACGTATAATTCTAATTCGTTACACTGGTAATAATTCCCTAATGACGTAAATACATATTGAAATCGTTTTTATTATTATTAAACTTTACGACGACGACCCGCGTGGTGTAGTGGCTACCACGCCAGTCCACCATTCAAAGGGTCCCGGGTTTGATCCCCGGCGAAGCAGATATTTAAATGATGAATTTATATTTCTGTTCTCGGTCTGGGTGTCTTTGTCTTTGTGTGTGTCCATGGAAACCACGACACAGGGAATCCTAATGTGGGGCTGTGAGTGTGAAGCGAAGCGTTACCTATTTACGCTAGTAAGACTGGCCCTACTGGTAGTGTTCACAACGGTCTCACAAGCTGAAAAGCTGAGAAAAGAGATTGTTGTTCATAACATTAATCGGAGTATTAGTGGAGCCTAATTGAATAATGCGGATTGACCCTGGTGGTTAACATCTGCCGCCCACGCCGTAACGAATCGTTAATTTGCTTAGTAACGACCATCTCGTGTCATTATACCGATAGCGGAAATTTTACTACAGATTTATCAAGCGCTAATAGGTCTGTGATTAAGGAATATCTAGTACAATCTAGCAATTTATAATTTTAGAGGGTAACTTTCATGCTGTGTACCTATTAGTTTTGAAAAATAAACTTAGGTAGGTACTTGTAGTAAACGGTAGAAGGTCGTATGGTATAAGCAATGTATCTGCGCATGCAAAATCGTGAAAAAAAGAATTTAAATGTAAAATTTACTACTTTATCAAACAGAATGAGATCGCCTCGGGCGAGTCGATCAGGTATAACTTATGACTGGATGTTAAGATCATTATTGAACGTACAAGTACTCGAGATTTATAAATTACTTCAGTTGCATTTTAAAGTAATGATTACAGATGTGGTCATTTAGGGCAACCTGTTAACAATGTAGCCAGTAGTTTATCGTTAAACATTAAAGTACGGTAAACAGTACAGAATAGCATATCCCCGCTGGTAGTGTGAATCGCAAGCGATCACATTG
>DWAV01001871.1:0-12371 GCA_018231305.1 Noctuana lactifera | reverse complement strand
CGTCGAGTAGTTTTTGTTTCTATAACGGGTATACAGACAGACAGACAGACAAAAAGTTTACTGATTGCATTTTTAGCATCAGTATCGATCCCTAATCACCCCCTGATAGTTATTTTGGAAATACATAATAATATATTTCATATACAGAGTTGACATCTCTACACATTTTATTATAAGCATAGATATAGAAGATAGATAACTCCAGCATACAAGTACCACTTGCCTCATCGCCTGAAAAATCACCATCGTCACACAAAGTGTATAGAAAAAATTACAAACATTTTGAATAAATTAAGAAATGTATAAGATAACCGCCATGCTGATCGCTTATATCCAGCCTAATACGCACTTTACACAGACACAGTAAGCACAATAATTCAGATTAATACTCGAATAAAAGAAAATAAAAATACTCGAATAAAAGAAAATAAAAAAAAGAGTGTAAACAGCAAAATAATAGGACAATAATTTGCTCATCATGCGTACAGATCTACAGTACACTACAATACTTTATAAACTGTTCTAAAAGAAAAAATTATAAGATTAAACGAAACGATTTCATGGCTGCAGACCTTCCAACTACCGTTCGGTAGAGGTCTCAGGGTTGCCAACTCCCAAAAATATTTACTCTTAAAGCTGCTCAAAGCTCAAGCTGCCTCAAACCTCTAAAATAGCTCCAATAACTTAGAAACCCCCTAATAAATATGATATGGCTCAACCACTAGATCAATAAATAAATATGGTTGACGAAACAATATTAGAGATTATCCCTTAACCATGACTTTTACTTTTCTCAGTGGAGAAAACAAATATTAAAAAACAAAGAGTCCCTAAAAATACCCATAAAATATCTTATTTCCTCAATTTTGGGGGTAAATTAGGGATCTCTGATAGGTATAGGAAGGAACAGTCCTTCCTGTTTCATTCCATCGACCTTTTCAATGCTACCCCTGTCACCCTGAAATCGGCTGCTTCAAAAAACGACCTTTACATCTCGCCTAGAATCTAGGAGGAGAGGTTTAATCTTATAATTTTTTTTACCCAATCAAAACGTTTACAATGATAAATTGATATATCAGTGACTCACTCGAATTAGCCACGCAGACTCCCGTCTGTGACCGACTGACCCAGATACTCGGCGCACCTACAACAGTCAAAGGCTCTGTACCTTAATAGTAAGAACGTACAAATCATATTTGAATGCAACTTTCCTCAAAACATAGGTGTACATAAATAAATAAGGTAAAAGCAAAACATAATACACGTATTTAAAACAATCATCTACAAATTCGATGTCCTTATCCTAACTGAATGGTTTTCATATCTTTTCAAGTTGGGTCAATTCCTCTATAATGCAATTATTTTTTATGTAGTTTTCCAAACACTTATAAATGAAGATAAGATAATATACAACCCAAATTGTCCTAATTTTCCTTAAGCGATTCTATAGTTTGGGCATCCTATCAATGGAAAATAAGTATCCTTAAAAGGTCAGCGCTGTCTTCACAAAGTTTTCAAATGGCCTTACAAATTAAAGCCGATGTGCGGTAAGAATAGAGCGTTTTACGACATTCTTCACTCATAATCTAGTGCTTAAATCCACGGCTAATAAGTGTTTGCCTCGTTGGGCCCCGATTGTGACCGAGTGACCCAGATAGCCGGCGTGCCTACGACGGTAATGCGCTCAGCTGATTCAGCCGGCTCCTTACCGACGCAACGGTAACCATCAACATAATTTCCACCCGACGTGCAATTTAATATATTTTATATCCTTAAATTCTAAACATCAAATCTATTGTAACACATGTCGGATTTGGTCCGTGCCAAATATCTTTTTTAAAATTAAGGGTATCCAAAACAGTGTTTCGCAATCTTTAACATTTATCAAGAACTCGTCATTAATAAACATTATTCTTTGCAATTTGTTCCTTTTCTCAAGAGATTTAAAAGTACCTTTTAAAATAAGCCAACTAAGGTTTATTATCAAATATTTTATAGATCTGTTTCTCATTTATTTTAATCTGAAAGTTGAAATTCACCACTTTCTTCAACTACAAAATTTAAACGTGACCAATCAACAATCGTATAAAAAGGACACATCAACATACTAAACGGAACACGTTTGATTACAACATAGACGCGATTAAAGTCAGTCTTTAATATAAGAGACTAATAGAAATTAAATCGCCTTTTATACCTATTAAGTTTATATTCTCCAATCGATGAAAAAACTCTCACATGTATACAAAATTCTCGTGAGCAATTCAAGAAATTTCTATAAGGTCACGTACGTATCGTTGCAAACGTAAGGTCATGAGTCTATGCAAACACCTATGAGAAAAGTTTACAGTATTATATACCTTATTGCATGTTAATAAAGCTCAAACTACCAAATATGATTCTGTCAAGGTCAGGATTCTCTTCGACCATCACCTTGATGCAGGATCTGTTTGCTAAATGATATAAGTGTCCTATTCGAATAACAAACGAGAAAAACAGAAATACGTAGCTAAAATAAAACGTTTTCTAAAACCGTAGTAGACATAATATATCACACTACAAATTCTAAGATAAATTTTATGTATTTAAGAAACATAGAAACATTAATAGCTACAGATAAATCAAAATGAAATAGGCAGACGGAAATATAAAAAAAAAGAACAACATTATGAGACGACGAAGCTCATTTAACGAATCACTGATCGTCGTCAAAAAACTGCCACTAAGAAGCCAAAAATAAATAGGACGGCTAATTGAGCAAGCTCGTGAAACCACACCGAGGCAGCCATCGACCACGAGATAACCCGTAACCTCTCACATTTTCCTGGTGGCGACGTCGCGATGGTGATTTTTTACGCCAATCTCGAGCAAGTTGCGCCACTCCAAATTACCCGTTTCACTTTTGCGCCGAACACTTTCACTGCTAACGGTACTGGCCCGCCATGCAAATAAATAACAGTTCTAGCCGCCAAGGTATTGCCTTCAAAGTCAAACGACATCCACTTCCTACATAATACCTTAACACGGCAACAAGTGTCTAATCAAAAACCATCTCAATACCTCTGTATATTAAAGTTTAAAGCAGCTAGTGCATGCGGTGATTTAACATCGACGGAAACACCCGACGTGGGACCGAACACAGCCCGAACGCCCAAGCAATGGCTTTCGTGCGCGCGTGAGTTTGAAAGTCGAGCTCTCCCCACCTCGAATCGGGGTACCGTAACCGCTTGTGTCATCCATTACGGAGCGATGAAACTCTTATTACGTTGCCAGCACCGCTATGTTACGCTGGGACAAGATGACTGGTCCATTGAAGCATCTCAAGCGTCGTTGCAAAGCGAACGGTGGGCCATGATCTTGGAGCGTTGAGTGGGAAATTAATGATGAAGTTTATAATACAAGAAATGATATATTTAAAACTGAACGGCGTTGTTTGTAAAGCGTCAACGCAGAAACCGTTTGACATTCACACAAAACATAGCCAAGCAAGTCGTAAGTAGCTAATAACAGTTACATTACTAAAATTTAAAGCAACAAATAAAAAAAGTCGTTTAGTTAGTGATAAAATACAGTTACATTAAACTATCAATAGGATTGGCGGAAACGATAATGATCTTGACGGCACGAATAGGTGGCCTTAGGCTGAATACCAAGAAGGTTTATGGTAAACAAATAATTATTGCATCTGTCACGTGAACTACCACGAGGAACGAGAAATCTGTGCGATACTGTTCAGAGTAGCGTGTAATATCAGAAAATTATCATTGCAACAAACGATGAAAAATGTGTTATGTACGCAAGCGATTTTCAGTCTTGTGAACGAGTACGACTGAAAGGTCACGATATTACAACGCTAATAGTTCTGCAATCGATATCAACATACGTATTGCAGATAGTACAAGCAGATTTCAAGTACAAAATACTGTATTAATAATGTTATGTATACAACATTTTGCATACGATATGTCAATAACATTGAAGTTGTGTAAGAACCATTTAAGTTGTAGTAGAAAATATAAATTAAAAATGGAATGGAAAAAAAAAATTGTGTAGGATAATGAGTATGTACAAGTAATGGAAAAAATAAATCAAATTGATGTGAATGATAAGTTGAATGATTTGGGCTAACAAATGAGACGCCACAATAAAAAAATCGTATAATAGATATTCGCCTTCGTTCCTATTAAACATGGCGAGCAGTGTCACTAAATCCTTTCAGTTTTGGTTTTACATTTCTCTCGAGATTAAACTTTTGCTCGTTTTGATGCAGTAGTGGTCGTTGGTGAAAGTTCAACATAGCGTTGGCTAAAATCGCGAAAGCTCGTGTTGCAAGAAAACCCACGAGCAAATCAAAACAGTAGGTTCAAATTGCTATTAAATTTAAATTAAAACGTGATATTAGGTGGCATCAATATTATACATATAGGCACCATGGGGATACGATATTTCTTGTTACCGAGATTACGATGTTCCAATAATATAAAGGTATCAAGTAAAACTAATTATAATAAATCAAAGAAAACTCACGAGTTTTTAATTACCTGTAATTATTTTGACAGCGTTAGGACTGAAATAAAACGTCGAGTCGAAACAACAAACAAACATTATAACGCGCAAAGTTAATGAGTTTGTATAGGTACCTAGAGTTTAAACATCAAAGGAAAATCATTTTCCATTTAACATAAAATTTGCCCCGTAATTAAGATTTCTGCGAAATACGAGACCAAGACTTGGCAGAAATCAAAGAGTTTTAAACGTACAATGTTCATTACCGCAAACATTACTTATGCATTATACTTACTACTTTTCAGGATCTTTAAATTAAATATATGGGTATTTTTAAAAAGAAAATTATATTTTGCCATCGACACAATCAACTGAATTAGCTTTCAATAAATACTAGCGCCTTAAAGCCATTTTATTTCCAACTTAAGAAACGAACTGCCTATATATGTATTTTATAGATAGTTGGTAACAAAGGAGAATGTTTTTGGCGACCATCTAAATATCACAAATTGCTCAAACAATTTGACTTAATAAAGTATCTATTTAATGATATTACGTACTGTAAACTGTAACTTAATAATCAATAGGATAACGTTCTCTTACATTCCTTCATCGCATACCGAGATGTGCTAAAGTAAAAATTTGCAAGTGACAGGCTCGTATGAAACCGGTTGATAGCGGTCACGTAGGCTTCCTACTTAAATTACTTCGACTTATGTTTCGAAAAGAAAGTGTAGGAACTAACGACATTAATAAAATTTAATGCAGTCAGTTCACACCACGTACACGATAGTTCATAGATGTAAGTTATCGATAAAATTGGAAATCTGAAATGAGAACTGAGTAATAATTTTTACGATCCAAATGCATCGTTCGCATATATCGAAATCTGTAAGAGGGCAAAGCCCCAAAAACATATTATTATCAATTTTACCTTCGTAAACATCCCGATATGAGGAAACCATAATTTGGACCTTAAAATGTAATAAATAAAATCCATTATTCAAATTTACGAAATTCACAAATTTAAGGAAAGTGGGCCTCTTAATACGGAAAACCCGAAGCCGATCAACACCGAGACAAGTTCTTTTGTATCGCTATCCCGCTCTCTCTTATTAAAGATTTCTTTGAGAGGGCAAAAGACAGAGATATGGACGTAACGGGAATTATCGGTCTCTATTTATAATTGGAACGATGCGATGCGATACCGGAGTTGGTAATAACAGGACTGCAAATATGTCTCCTAGGTTACCAGACGACTGATGACGCAGATCTTTCTACCACGACATTAAATACAGCCGAGAATACGGAATAAGAACGGTACCGTAATTGAAATTCCGTATAAGTAGGAAATACTCCATCATTAAAGGTCAATTGCTGTGATAATGACAGTGCATCTAAATAGGAATCGAAAATACTAAACTTGTTAACTAATATAAATATAATTCGGTTATAGATTAAAGATTCAGCAGTGTCGCAAACTCATTACGCGAATTGCAGCTCGCATAAAGAAAACAAAGCGGCTTTTAAAGCGAAAAGGCAATAGGGAACCGACGAAAGTGAACTCAGTGAGAACAAGTCGGGGCGAAATGACCACGTGGCAAATGAAGGCGATAGTAAAGTTGATACAATCGAATACAACAATCGCGCGAAGCCGGAACTAAGAATAACACTAAGCTCCGCACAGAGCGAACAGTACTTTAAAACGTACCTATAAAAAGATTGAAAAGACAGAAGTATCAGTGAAAGTAAATGCATTGGGTCTTTCAACTAATGATTGGAAATATAAAATTGGAACAGGTCGCCCTCATTCCGCACGCGTCTCAGCAAGCGGCCGGACGCTGGGTGGAGATGCAAAAATAAATAATTTAAATATAGTCCACGCATATCATTCGCATTATTTATATTCATTCATCTCTAGAACTCCTTGCGCAGGGAATTGTGATATTACCTCAATGGAACTCTCTCATTGGCGTGGATTTTCTTTTAACAAAAGCCGTTATGCTCTGTTAAATAAATTATTTTGTTAGCTTTCACTTCTTACTGAACGGAATTCGCTCGACGGTGTGAGAATATGGCATGGCAGGTCTTGTTTCGAAATGTTGGCAATATACAATAAATTTATTATTGCTTGCAATAGTTGCGACAAGAACGTAATGAGTATTTAAAGAAATAAACGGTTTAATAATGAGAAGAAAGATTTCTGCGCAGCACTTTGCACTCATCTCATAAGAGACAATGATAATTATTAACCTTCAACAAAGAACAAAGTTGATGTACAGACAACGCGGAAGAATCTGGTCTACGATTAAAATAAGACCATTGGGACTAATCTAAAATAAACACCGCTAACTGACGCAAGGTCGAAGTCGTTAAACGGAATACGATTCGCACTTTCACTGAAACGGAATTTGACTCTAATCCTTCTAGATTTTAATAGGTGGTAGATATGATCGGTGAGGGTGACACACCCATTACAGCCTTAAGGAAAAGAGCAAGAGCGAAAACAAATCGTTTTGGTTTGGATATTGAGGTTATGGTCTTCTTGAGGTAGTTGGAAATTATTTAAAAGTTTAGATCATTATCACAAGGTGCAATCTCGAGTGCAATCCACATGCATGGTAATAATATAAACAATAGTTATTTATCCAACAGTTTAAAAAAGTTTACCAATATCATAAACATTATTAAGGTCAAGAAACCCGTATAAAGTAATCATTGGACATTTTCACAGTAGAAAATTAATAACGTTGCATTTATCACTGTGAAGTTTAAAATGAAGTACGATTTAAATCACAAATGTTTAAATAGTTATGTTATATTGCGGAGCTTAACGACCTCAATGACGATAATAAGCAAGGAGTTATGAAGCATGTTTAATATTTCTTGAAGCTTTATTCAATTGGAACTCATTAATTAACTTAAGTTCCACTTTCAAGCCATTATTTCTAGAAAGAAACTAATGGGAAAAATATTATTTAACTTGCCTACGCTAACCGAGTTTACTGAGAATTATGAATCATAATTTACACATTTAACTACTAAATATACTGACATTTATTTTATAATCTGCCGCACCATGAAGCTTGATAGTTTCAGGGAAGGTATAGTTTTAAGAGATAGTTTCATGAAGAGTAGAGAAGTATTTACACAAAGACAGTTTATTAAAGATTTTTTAATTTTATCAATCACAATGTGACCTCAATGTGAAATCTCGAACGAACAATGGAAATTCCAAATAATAGGAATAAAAGGTAACTCAACTAAACTAAAATTATAACATCCGAATAATATGACTCTTCTGTTCCGATACCAGAAATCTATAAAATTTTATTGATTGATTGATTCCTGCTACAGTGAATTGAGAGCATGGCATTTATTTATCGAACGATGAAAGTTATTGCCATGAAATCAACATAATTTCGAAGTATCTTCGAAATTATTTTCAATGATTTCACGATTAATCAAACACAGGACAATATTGAATATTTGGGGCACATCGTTGAGGTTATCAAACTTTAGAATAAATAAGGAATAACCAAGATTTGGTGTAAACAAAAGTGTTGAAGAACAATGTTATATATTAAGATGAAAATAAAAAATGTCTTCTCTGCTTACTAACTTGGTGAAGCCTATAACAGGAGCTTACCTCGGCCCTATTTGATTGACCATTTATCGAGGCAACTCTACGCTGCCAGTATTTTAAGCACACTTTTGCGGGGTATCGATAGGAATGAATTAGCAGTAAATCATTAATAATTTTGTTGTGTCCATGATTACTAAATTAGTAAACATTTCGCTATATGACTATATTAATTTACACGATAAGAGTTGTAAAATTAAATGCCTTATCGTTGCTATTATTCCGATCGCTAATTGTACGGTCTAATGGGCAAAATCACAAAAGACCGAGATGTTAATGAAGCGATATTGTACAATAGCAATTTGCATGATCAATGAACAATAAATGTTGTTAATCTTGAATCTGATCGAGTATAACAATCAATAAATCAAAATATCCAACGTGATGTTTATCTAGAAAGTACCAACGTTCTGTAATAACAAGAGCGTGTTTTAAATGCTGCAATAATTTATCATTGTTTTACTCGTAGTTCGAGTCTTACCTCGAATTACAGTCCTTTGTTGAAAGTCATGCTCGTAACGCAAAAATCTTGTTGGTGTGGTTGTTCTACTAATGTATACTTATTAGAATCTACTTTGGCTCTACTCCGTAGTACGAAGTATACAAACGAGTATGTAATCGTACAAAGTCCGTAAAATACTTGTTTTTAACCCACTTCAAAAAAAAACGAGGAGGTTCTCGTATTCGACTGTATTTTTTTTCTTTTTTTTTATGTTGTTACCTCATAACTTTCGACTGGGTGAACGGATTTGGATGATTTTTTTTGTTTCAAAGCTGATGCTTCTCGTTTGGTCCCATTTAATGTGGGCCAGTGCTGACAACAGCATCTATGAGAAAACCGTATAAGTCTTAAATTTAAGTATGCGCGTGACAACTTTGAAGTCGGTTTCTTTCGTAACGCCAGTTATAATTGTTACAATTATTTACTTCGTTTAGCTTTCATAAATAACTTTAACTTACATATTATTAGTATAACTGAGTCAAGTAAAATATTATCAATATTAACTACTGAAGCAATACTAACATCAAATACAACGGAAAATAAAATTTAAGTAATTATTTTTAATCTTCCATTGAACCATATTCCAGCATTTTATACGAGACCAGCATTCATTTTAAACATAACAGCTACAGATAATTTTCAATATTTATAAACAGAAAATATTGAGTGCGATTATTTCAACAATCATAGCGATGATAAACAAACTGATTGCAATGGTCTTGCGAAACACTGAATGTTTTTAACATCTAGATGATGATTCATTTATAAGAAGAGAACTTATCGAAACTACTAATTTTAAACGATAAAATAATTTGTAGACGATGTACAAGTAAATGAACTTATCATACAAACAATAACAATACCTACACGCACATTACAGAAGGCTGCTAAGTTAACAGTCCTATGAAATCAATTTAATGATGCAGACGGAATTATAGATTTTCTAATACTTATACCAGTTGTCGAATGTTTGTCAATAGACATTTATGAACTTACATAAAATGGGCAAGCTGGGCTTGGGAATATGATGGGCAAGATATCAATAAAATTGTATTATTGAGTATATATCTAAATATGTAACTATTTAACAACATGCCTTACTAAACTGTTTAATTAAAAATAGTAAGAATTAAGTAAATGGAACTTTCTATTACGTCTACTACAAACATGATATACTTGTTTTTCATTTTTTATAAATTGCTGTATAACGTTACAGACGTTTAAGTTCATAGCTGAAATAAACAATGGAAACATAAATCAAAACCAGTATTCACAATCCACTAAAAATAGTCTTAATAAAATTAAAACAAAACACCGTCACAAACAGGCGACCACAAAAAAAGAGTACCTACCTAACATTGCAATAATCGAGTAAGTATATATACGAACAACAAAACAGTTTTCGGATTTGGAAATTCGTAAGAGCCATGCACCGGAGCCACCGTTCGCCGTGACCCACATACGGGGCGCCCGCCATTTTGAATATTCAGTGCGCGCGCGGCGAGTTTGGTGGCACATTTCACATGATAGCTTATCGCGGGTGCAATGTTGCCAGATCGATCGGTGACGGTTGAGTTTTTGCTAGCATTAACAGCCTCTCGAATCTTTCGGATTTCTTCCAAGGAGTATCATTTTAGACTTCTCCTTTCAAATTAACATCTCCTTTACTGGCAACATCTATTGCCAGTTTTATTAGATTAACACTGTATTTCAATGTCACACACATAGTGTGTGTAGCTAATGGCCTTTATTTAAGTATCAGAATTTATTTCTTAATGTTATTATTAAAGTTTTCAACCAGAGCTGTTGCATGGTTATCGGATTTGAAAATAAATTACTCCCCACTACAGTACCATTTCAATCTCTTTTTTGTTCTAGTTTTTCTTGTAGCATAAAAAGCTGCGATGCTTTTCCTATCTTTTAAACTTGGTTCCGCATTGTGGCAACACTACATTCTTATCGAGCTTGTTGGTTTTCTAAACAGATTAGTTTTAACTTTTTTCGTTCTATTTGTTGGAGTTTAAGTACTGTTACGTTTGTTTGTTTAACCTTTTAAGTACTGTATCGCTTGGACTAGATTAACAACTCTATCTTATTCATCTTGTTGAAAGATGCGCCGGTCCTAATCCCCGAGCGAACATTACAAGTTATACTAACATTTTCTATTAAACCATAACTTAGCCTAGTAAATGAAGATTTCATTCAAAACCGTGTCTTGATCCCATCAAAATTTAATTAAATCATATGTGTCAATAACCATAATCTAATCTTTTGATAAATTATTGTTTCTATCGAAATCGATAACTTTAAAAATATTGAAAACTAAAAAAATTAAAGGTGACGATCATTCAGTAATGAAATCAAAATAAGGTGAAGATTATTATTGGCATGAACCTAAAGTTATTGGATATGATAAAGAAATTACTGATGAAAAGAATTTCAACGTACTGTTACGAGCATCTGTAACAGTACGCTTACGTAGCGACATTATTTTGCTATATGTTCCTAATTTATTGAAGAGAATAATTTCGCAACACGCTTTTACCACAATGGTCGTTGCAAAATTAGTAATTACTAATTAATATGGGAAAACTAATGAAGCATCAATAAGCTGTCTTCGTAAAGATACTTTCGACAATAATTAAAACATCGATTTAAAATATGAATGATTTTCTTGAACGCAATAACAAATCAGCATAATCGTAAATCATCAGCGCAGGTATCAGTGTCACCTTCGGGAGTTAGTTCGTGAAAATAGAACGAGATACTATTATTAGAAAGACAGACCAACAAATATTACAGAAACGGCTTATGGGCGTGGTTTGCGTCGAGTTATTTTTAAAGTAACTAAGACAACATACGACTTGAACGGATTCCCCTGACCTTTTAGAAAATATTAACTTGCCAGTAGGTACTTCTCAAAAGCGTTTGTAGAATCTATGTGCTGTTCTAATATTCAGTACTAATTTTATTTCAAGCTCATTTCTATTCGTAAGGAGCGTTACAACGCTGCTTATACTTAAGAAAATTGTTCATTTTGTATCACTATTTCTAAGTTGTTGTAAGTATTCGAAAAAAAATATTACACTTAAAATTATAAACCTACAAACCTAAACTTCATAAAACTCAGCTGGATAACGAGACCTTATGCGAGACAATCTCCCATTTCGAAAATGTGTAAGGACATGTCTGTGGTTAATTCATTCTATGACAGTGCGAGCGAGACACACTGTCCATCTGTCACCTACCGGCGTCGGAGGCATGCGCACGAGTACACTGTGCGTGTGGGTGTAGCGATAGGAACGCCGAGTGGCATCTAATTGTTTCCCAGGCTTAATAACTTTGTTTACGGGCGGCATGAAAACAAATGGTTTGGTTGACGAAAGGCACAATGTAGAAATGAGTATAATAAGCAGGTTACCTTGAACAATGGTCACAGCAAGACTTAATTAGAGCGGCCGTTGTTGTATGTATGGGAAATGAAAAATCACGCATTGTTATGATAGCCCTTAGGGAAGTTCAGGTTACATTAGGAACATCTAAAAGAAGTAATTGACGGGATCAGAAAGGCAAGTTTCCAGGAACAATTGATTTGATTAATGCTTTATGAGAACCTAGTTCATATTCTTTCGCAACTTCACTATATTTTATTTTATTTTACAATTTTTGGAAAACTTACAGCTAACTTACAATCTAGAATACAGGAGTAACAAAACATAG